>VMDO01015476.1:11643-51117 GCA_007922755.1 Pedetes capensis
TATCAGTGCTTCTCTGCCGTTCATAGGGTTTTCAATGGCAGATTGATTTTTGGGAGGGGGTTGCCAGGTCCTTCTCCCAAGCCTACAGCTTCTGGTGTTCCCAGGCGGTCTCCCATCCAGGTACTAACCAGGCCTGACCCTGCTTAGCTTCCGAGATCTGACGGGATCGGATGCCACAGGGCTACAGCTGCAGGCTAAGTAAGATGCAGTCTAGCCATCCTTGCTTCCAAGTAACACTCTGTTTGTACTTCTTCTAGGACAGATCTGTTGGTTCTTTTGGCAGTCCATGGTATATTCAATATTTGTCTCCAGCACCATAATCCAAAAGCATCAATTCTTCTCCTGTCTCCCTTGTTCAATGCCCAGCTTTCACAACCATATGATGTGACAGAAAATACCATGGCATGAATCAGGTGCACCTTCATCTTCAATGTGACATCTTTACTTTTCAATACTTTAAAGAGATCTTTTGCCACAGTTTTTCCCAAAGGAATGTGTCTTTGATTTCTTAACTGCTGCTTCTACAGGTGTTGATTGTAGAATCAAGTAAAGCAAAATCATGGACAACCTCAATCTTTTCTCCATTTGTTGTGAAGTTGCATATTGACCTAGTTGTAATGATTTTTTGTTTTGTTGCTGTTGAGGTACAATCCATACTGAAGACTATGTCCTTTGATCTTCATCAATAAATGTTTCAAATCTTCTTTACTTTCAGCAAGCAGAGTTGTGTCATCTGCATAATGCAGGTTATTAATGAGTCTTCCTCCAGTCCTGATATTGCATTCTTCTTCATATAGTCTAGCTTCTCAGATTATTTGCTCAGCATAGAAATTGAAGGGATATGGTGAAAGGATACAGCCCTGACACACACCCTTCTTGACTTTAAACCAAGCAGTGTTTCCTTGTTCTGTTCAAACAACTGCCTCCTGGTGCATGTACAGATTCCTCATGAGTACTATTAGGTACTCTGGTATTCCCATTCTTCAGTGTTATCCATAACTTATTATGACCCACACAGTCAAATGCCTTTGAATAGATGATAAAACATAGATATACATCTTTCTGATATTAGAGTAGATCAAAACAGATCCTCTCCATAACACCTTGCAGCCTTTTAAAGAATGCAAAAGAGAAATGCCAACTAACTAACAAAGACAACCCCATAAGAATAACAGCTGACTTCTCAACAACCCTAAAGGCAAAGAAAATATAGTCAGACATTACTCAATTCCTGAAAACACATAGCTGCTAACCAAGATTCCTTTACCCAGCAAATCTCTTTTAAAAAAAGAGAGTTCAAAAAATTGAATAATATTGACAGGCTTAAGCAATGTACAACCACCAATCCAGTATGACAGAGTATTCTTAAAGAAATACTACATGTATAAGAAGCAAGACAAACTCAAATGCAAGACCAAAGGAATGAATGAAAGACATGAGAGAAATTCATGAACACAGCAAGCTAAATCTGAACCAAATAAAAGAAACAAACATCAAAATGATGCAGAATACTAAGCTCCTGTCAGTAATTACTCTAAATGTAAATGGTCTTAATTCACCATTCAAAAGGCACTAATTGGCCAACTGGATTTTTTTTTAAAAATGAAAAAAAAAAAACTTGATATCGGGATTCCATCCAAAAAAAGCATAAAATTCTGAAAATTAAAGGATGGGAAACAAAATACCAAGCATGTGGAAAACAAACAAACAAAAATGAAGGGAAAGCTATACTAATTTTTGACAATCTGGACTTAATCCCAAACTAACCAGAAGAGAGAAAGATGATCACTACATATTACTAAGTGGAACAATCAACCTAGAAGACATAATGTTACTTAATATTTAATCACCAAACATAGCAGCACCTAAATTCATAAAACAAACCTTACTGGCAAAAGGAACACATTTGTCCAGACATAATAATTATGGGAAATTTCAATACCCCACTTTCTTCAACAGACAGGTCATCAAAGCAAAGAATTAGCAGAGAAAAAAATGGACTTAAACAGCACCATAGCCCAACTGGACATAGCAGATATTTACAGACTATTACATCCATCAGATGCAGAATGCACATCCTTCTCAGCACCACGTGGAACATTCTCTAAAATAGACATTTTAGTCCACAAAAATCACCTCAACAAATACAAAAAATTGAAATTATCCCCTGTACCTTATCAGATCACAATGGAATAAAACTAGAACTCAAAAGCAAGAAAAACTTCAGAAATGTTGCAAATACACAGAGACTAAGAAATACACTTCTAAATGATCAATAGGTCATCAACGAAGTCAGAAAGGAAGCTAAAAATTTCCTGCAATAAAATGAGGATGAAAACATATCCTACAAAAATATATGGGATATAGCAAAGGCAATTTAAAGAGGGAAGTACGTGCCTACATCAATAATATAGGGAAGGGCCAATTAAATAATTTAATGATACACCTCACAGCACTAGAAAGCTGACAAGCCAACCCCAAAAGGAGGACACAGAAAGAAATGATTAAGATAAAAGCAGAAATTAATAGAGACTAAAAGGACAATACAAAAAAACTGTTGAAACCTAGAGCTGGTTCTTCAAAAAGATAATCAAAATTGATACTCCTTTAGCCAGACTCACCAAAGGAAAGAGAGAAAAGGCCCAAATTTTAAAAAAATCAGAGATAACAAAGGGTAGATAACAACAGATACCAATGAAATTCAGAAGATCATCAGAGATTACTTTGAAAAAAATGTGCTTCCAAAAAATGTAAACACAGAAGAAATGGATAAATTCCTTAACATGTATCACCAAAACTAAATCCTGAGGACATAAGCAAATTAAACAGACCTATATCAACTACTAAGATAGAGGCAATAATAAAAATCTTCCAACAAAGTAAAGCCCAGGTCCTGACAGGTTCACAGCTGAATTCCATCAAACCTTTAAAGAAGAATCAACACCTATTCTCCTCAAATTATTTCATAAGATAGAAAGGAAAGTATACTTCCAAATTCATTCTATGAAGCCAATATCACTCTGATACCAAAACCAAATAAGGACACTACAAAGAAATAGGACTATAGACCAATTTATCTGATGAACAATGGCACACACACAGAAAAACTACCGGCAAACTGAATTTAGTAATATATAAGAAAGATCATACCCCATGATCAAGTGGGCTTCATTCCACAGATGAAAGGCTGGCCCAACATTTATAAATCAATTAAGGCAATTCAACCTATCAAGAGACTTGCAAACAGAAGTCACTTGATCATCTCAATTGATACTGAGAAGGCCTTTGACAAAGTTCAACTTCCCTTCTTGATAAAAGTCCTGAAGAAATATACAAAAGGAACTTTTCTCAACATCATAAAGGCCATCTATGACAAGTCTATAGCCAATATCATATTAAGTGGGGAAAAATTGAAAGCATTCCCTCTAAGATCAGGAACAAGACAAGAATATCCACTCTCGCCTTCCTTATTCAATTTTGTGATTAAAGTTCTAGCCAGAGACATCTGGCAAGAGATAGAAATTAAAGGAATATAAAAAGGGAAAGAAGAGGTCAAACTATCCTTATTCCAGATGGCATGATCTTATCCCTAAAGGATCCTAAAAATTCCACCAGAAAACTCTTATAGTGAATTAGTTCCTTCAGCAAAGTAGGCTACAAAATTAACACTCAAAAATCAGTAGCCTTCCCTTACTCCCATAATGAATAGGAAGAGAATGAAATTAAGACAGCACTCTCAATCACAAAGCCCACCAAAAAATTAAATATTTAGGAATCTATCTAACCAAAGATCCTAAAGACCTCTACAATTGAAACTTTAAAACATTAAAGAAACAAGAGAAGAAATTCCAAAATTTATATGGAATCACAAAAGACCAAGTATAGCCAAAATAATCATAAGCATCAAAAACCGTACAGGAGGTATCATAACACCTGACTTCAAACTATACTACAGGGCCACAGTGGCAAAAACAGTTTGATGAACAAAAATAGGCATAAAGCTCAATAGAACAGCACTGAAGACCAGAGATACACTCACACAACTACAACTACCTGATCTTTGGCAAAGGGGCTAAGAATGTCCATTGGAGAAAAGATAGACTCTTCAACAAATGGTGCTGGGAAAATCAGGGATCTATTTGCAGAAAAATGAAATAGGCTCATATCTCTCAATCTGTATGACAGTCAACAAAAAATGGATCATAGATTTCAACATAAAACTGGAAACCTTAAAACTACTAGAAGAAAAGATAAGGAACATGCTCCAACACATAGCATATGCAAATATTTCATTAATATTCCAATTGCCCAGAAAATTGCAAGAGAATCAACAAACGGGACAACATAAAACAAAAAGCTTCAGTAAAGCAAAAGAAACAATTAATAGAGTAAAGGGAGAGTCCACAGAATGGGAGAAAATCTTTGCATCCTACATATCTGACAGACGATTAACTTCTAGAATATACAAATGACTTAAGAAATAAAACACTAAAATAACAAATAGCCCAATAAATAAGTGGGCAATAGAACTGGACAGTTCTCAAAACAGGAAATACAAATGACCAATAACCATGAAAAATGCTCAATATTCTCAGCCATTGGGGCTGAGGTTTAGATCAGTTGGTAGAGCACCCCTCTGTGTTCTCTGAGGACCTGGATTCAATCCCCAGCACTGCAAAATGGGAAAAGGATGTGGCAATCTACTCCCAAAGCAATCCTGAAACAATCAGCCATTGAAAACCCTATGAGGGTCACTATGAGTCAGATCTGACTTGAGGGCACCTAACAACAACAACATCCCTAGCCATTAGGGAAATTCCAAGGAAAACCACACAGAGAGTCCACCTCATTCCAATAAGCATGGCAGTAAGATTAACAAAACAAATAATAACAAAAGAGAAAGAAACCCTTTAATACTGGTGTGGGATTGTAAATTTGTTCAGCCACTTTAAACATCAAAATGGAGGTACCTTAGAAAACTAAGAATAGAATTATCCTATGGGCTGGGATTTAGCTCAGTTGGTAGAGCAGTACGCTGCAGTCTCTGAGGTCTGGAGTTCAATTCCCAGCACCGCAAAAATGGGAGAAGGACCTGGCAAATCCACTCCCGAGGCAATCCCGAAATGGTCAGCCATTGAAAACCCTATGAGGGTCGCTATGAGTCGGATACTGACTCGAAAGCACACAACAACAACAACAACACGACCCAGCTATATCACTCCTGGGAATGTACACAAAGAAAAATAGATCATCATACCACAGGGACACCTGCACTTCCATACTTAAGGCACTATTGTTTACAATTGCCAGGGTATGGAATCAACTAAGATATCCATCAACAGAGGAGTGGATTGAAAAATTGTGGTATATGTACACAATGGAATGTTACTCAGCAGGAAAGAAGGATAAAATTATGTCATTTGCAGCAAAATGGATAGACCTGAAGCACATCATGTTAAGCTAATTAACCCAGACTCAAAAAGAAAAACACCCCATATGTTCTCTTTTATATGTGGGAGCTAAATTTAACTTAACAAAAAATTATATATATATACATATGTAAAAATGAACAATCATACCTATCTAAGATTAGAAAATACAAGTAGACCCCGTAGGAGTGGGAAGGGGATCAGCAGGTGGGAGCAGAGGTTGGTGAAGGTAGAAAGCGGAGGGAAAACAATGCAGAGGGGTAAAGAGGAAGAGGAAAAATGAAAAAGACAGGATGCAACTATACGAATGCATGAAAAAGGGAGGGAAAAAATCGATGAGAATATAACCCACGATTGCATATTATTAAATAATTAATGATTAAACGTATTAATTAAAGCTCCTACTTTTTTCTTCTTTAGATTATTCTGTTCTGAAAAATACGTAAGATGATGAATGTGTAAGCAAAACTGATTTAATGGTTGCATAATGGATATAGCAAATGACTTATTACTCTGTACCCCACTAACATTTATAAATAAAGAAGAAACTCCTGGGGATAAAATGGGCTACAATAATTTGTTTGAACTTACGCAAACTAAAAAATGCTACTCCATGAAAGACGGAGGAGAAAATGTAAAGATAAGCCATAGGGTAAGAGAAAATGTTTACAAAACACCCATCTATTAAAAGACTTGTATTCAAAATAAACAAAGAACACCGGAAACTCAACAATAACAAAATGAGCATTTCAATTTTTAAAAAATAGGCAAAAGACCTGTATTGCCATCTCACCTAAAAAGATATGTGAGTGACAAGGTTGTAAAAAGATGATGAAAACCATGTTATTAGGCAATGCAGATTAAGACAACCACGAAATAGAACTTAACATCTATTGTTGTTGTTATTAGGTGGTATCGAGTCGGTGTCTGACTCATAGTGATCCTAGGTACAACAGGTGAAACACTATTGTCAGTGCTTCTCTGCTATTCATAAGGTTTTCAATGGTTGATTGATTTTTGGGAGTGGGTTGCTGGGTCCATCTCCCAATCCTACAGTACCTGGTGTTCCCAAGTCTCCCATTCAAGTACTAACCAGGCCCAACCCTGCTTAGCTTGTGAGATCTGATGGGATTGGATGCCACAGTGGTACGGGTACAGGCTAACATCTATTAGAATGGGTAAAATCCAAACCATGGACAATACCAATGTTGGCAATGATGTGGAATTACCAATTAACTTGTTTTGCTTAATTTGTATATTTTCTGGATTTTCTAGTTGTTCATTAAACTTCCAAAAGTTCCCCCACACAACTGAAAAGAGTAGCATGATTTTCTACTTCCTGTGTTGACTTGAAAGTGTTAAAAGTTTTAACTTATTTGATGACATATTTTTGCTGGAGTCTGTTTATTTTGAATGATATAAAGTACATCAAAGCATTTCCTGTAAAATTCAAATTTATTGCAGATATTGCTAGCTATTATTCCAAAATCAAGTTTAGCTTTTAGTAATGGGGAAAAACTCTTCCATGGTCACTATCTATCATATATAACGTGTTGAGCAGTAGCCACTGAGACCACCCAAGTGATGGTTATTAATAATGTTTTCCATTCAGGGCAATTCAACAAATGTTTATTTAATGCTCACTGTATGACATTATTTCCAGGAATACTGACCATCTAACCATGAAATCTGAACTGTTCATCTAGTTAATTCACAGCCTTAAAATGGCACAGCCAGACTGCTGTTCTCTGTGGGCCCCAGCTCCTCCTTATGCCCCAGGGACTGGCCCTTCCCCTCGTCAGGACTACTGTTTCCCACAGCATTGCTGACTCTGCGGACAAGGAAGCCTCCTAAATAACAGCACCCATGTCATCAGGCAGAAGGTTTGAAACAGGCTGTACTTTTCAGGCTTTGTAGGATGGAGCCACCATTTTCAGGAGCAGGCAAGTGGAGAGCAACAAAGATTCACCTGGTCTGGCATCACTACGTCACCTAACAAAAACGACAAGTCTTTTGCAATCCCGAAACAAGCAGCCAGTGAAAACCCTATGCAGAGCAGAGAAGCACCGACATAGCGCCAGCCATGGCGCAGTGCCACGAGTGTTTCATCGTGTTGTACACAGAGTCTCTGTGAGTCGGACCTGACTTGACGGCACCTAAGAAGTCTTTAGTCTGAGTCTCTCAAGGCTGGGCAACAGATCCATAAACACTAAGCCACTTTTCCTTGTGCCTTGTGTGTCTGGACATCTGAGAAAAGGCAAAGACCTTCGCTCTAGGGGGGACAATCACTACTCAATGTTAAAAATAATCTATAGCAATGAAGCCAGAGCCCCTCAGAGAAGAAAGAGTGAAGCTTAACAAGTCGAACCCATGGGATTCAAATACCAGCTCTGTTGTTGTTGTTGTTGTTAGGTGCTGTTGAGTCAGTATCCGACTCATAGCGACCCTCATAGGGATTTCAATGGCTGACTGTTTCCGGATTGCCTTGGGAGTGGGTTGCCAGGTCCTTCTCCCATTTTTGTGGTGCTGGGAATCGAACTCGGGACCTCAGAGACTGCAGCACAGTGCTCTACCAACTGAGCTAAATCCCAGCCAACAACAACAACCACCAGCTCTGGGTGTCTGAAATAGACCCCTGGGCAGACGCTTGATTTCCAGCCGGATCTTTACCCATCCGCACAATGGGAAAAGCAGGTTCCTCGGGGCATTGTTCCCCCTGTCTTCATTTCTCATTTTCTGCAGTGTAACTTTTCTGCAGAGTGCAGCCATCTCCAGGACCCACTGCAGCTGGGTTTTTACCAAGCAATGAAACAAGTGAAAGTTCTGTAAGGTTCTCCTTGGGCTGCTTTGAAGAGATGTCAGGCTTGATTATTAAAAGAATGACAGTCACATAAATCTCTGCACCAACCAGGTATCGGAAGCCTCCCTGAGGGACAGGGACATCTCGCTCGGTGGCAGAGCGCTTGCCTAGATGCAAAGGCGCTGGATTTGATCCCAGAACCACGGAAGACGCCTTGGTTGGGGCGTCAACTACTTGTCAGGAGGCTTGAAAGCTGTCTCACTGCCTCTTGCTGTCTTTCGGGGTTGCCTGCTTCTAATGCCCTGCTCGGGACATAGGCTGAATAATGTCAGTGTTTTACATCGCAGAAATCAAGGATTTTCCAAAATGTACCAGGATGAAATATTTGTTACCTCTCCTATGTTGTTGTTGTTGTTAGGTGCCGTCGAGTCGTGTCCCACTCATAGCGACCCTTATAGGGTTTTCAATGGCTGATTGTTTGGGGATTGCCTTGGGAGTGGATTGCCACATCCTTCTCCCGTATCTGTGGTGCTGGGAATCAAACTCGAGACCTCAGAGACTGCAGAGCAGCGCTCTACCAACTGAGCTAAATCCCAGCCCCACCTCTCCTATAAGGTTTTCATATTGGAAGCAAATGTAGCATAGAAACAATCGACATTGGGCTGGGATAGAAGTGACTGAAAATACTCTCAAGTATGGTGCGTGTGGGCTGGGATTTAGCTCAGTTGGTAGAGCGCTGCTCTGCTGTCTCTGAGGTCCTGAGTTTGATTCCCAGCACCACAGAAACGGGAGAAGGATGTGGCAATCCACTCCCGAGGCAATCCCAAAACAATCAGCCATTGAAAACCCTATAAGGGTCGCTATGAGTTGGACACGACTCGACGGTACCTAACAACAATGACAACAACAATGGTGCGTGTACTGACAAGATTCATTGACCTCAAAGGACTGGCAGTTAACAGCAAAACAGACATGCGTTTCCAACTGAAAGCATGTCCCCTCTCTGAGCGGCTCCCTGCAGACTGTAGAGAAGTGAGCCTCCCTTGCTGAGCCCTGAAGGACTCACCCACTGCACCCTGCAGATCGTCAGTGTGCTGGGGTCCACGCCTGTGAGGTTCATATAAAAAATAAGCAGCACAAATGACTTACACTGTTTAACCAACGCAGGCTTGCTCAGTAGCCCTTCTGCCACGGCGGCTGTGCTGGCCTGTGGGCGTGGCGAGAGTAGATGTCCTCTTCAGACGGCACAGATGACCATTCAGCCGATTCCTCCAACAGAAACACATCCCAGTCCCCAGCCGTCCTCACGGAACAAACGCCCATGCCTCGGATTTTTAGTAATTCTTTTTTTTTTTTTTTTTTTTTTTTTTTTTTGCAGTACTAGGGGTTGAACCCAGGGCCTGGACCACTGAGCTGCACCCCCAGCCCATTTTGTAGATTTTATTATTTTCTGAGACAGGGTCTCCCTAAGTTACACTGACTGTCTCTGGTCTTGAACTTGTGATCCTCCTGCCTCTGCCTCCCCAGCCGCTGGGATTACAGGAGTGCGCCACCACGTCCGGCTGGATATTTAGTAATTCTCTAAGAACACAAAGTACAGCCTACTCCCGGCCCTCCAAGGAGCCTGTTTCCCTGGCTCTGTTCCTCTGAGGACCATGAACGGTGGCCTCCTCTCCCCCTCTCCTGACATCATCTCGAGGTACCCCCAGGACTTCGTAAACCCTCCCCTCTCGTCGCTTTTTCTAGCTGTTCGTTCTCCTTGACCTCTGTGAGCATTCAAGAGGGACAAATCACGGGATTCACCCTTGGATAGGGGCAGTTCTGTCTCCACTCCCCTCCCCTCGAACCCAGGCAGCTCATATTCACCTGGACAAACAGTGGGGGGACAAAGAGGTGCTGCACTGGCACCACACTGGCCTTTACAAAACTGGGCCTTGGGAGGCTGCAGTCATGAGCAACTGCATAAAATAGGTAACCACGCTCCTGGGCAGAGTGGGTGGAGAGGCCCAGAGATTCCTGAAGAAGGACCCGAGCAGCCCAGCCCCACAGCGGTCCTCACCAAGGTGCCAGACAGAGCATGGAGCTGTGTTGGGCCTGCGGGACCATTGTCCACTCCAGGTTAATGCCACCAAGCCCTGCCCTATTATAAGATACAAGAAAATGACTGTTGGCTTAAACCACGAGGATCAGGGGTAGGGACATGTTGGACAGCTGAGGGTAACAGTGAGGGGCTGTGCAGCCTATGACCCACTGGGAAATACTCCTTTCCGCCCTCACCACCTTCGCCTGGATTGCAGCGACAACTTGGAGCATAATATTCATCTACAGTCCCTTCCAGCCCTGGTCTTCCTGATTAAAGTGCCCGGCTATAATCCAAGTCTCAATTCGCCTGTCCCACCCCTGGGGAAATTGCACACTCCGCTCTTCAGCAATGAGGAATGATGATTCCATTTCTATGCGCGTCATCCATTTCCAGAAGATTCTTCTGCTGCGGAATGAGGAAATCCCTCTCTTTGGGGCATCTCATTCCATTTCCATAGACTTCTGACTATACGCCAAGGTCTATTTGCTCGGTTTTGGCATTCATATCTCTTCTGAAATATCAAACCCGCTGGAAATTGAAAACCATGTCCTCAATTGTTCTAGGCAGGGTGCTTCCATTCATGAGGGCTATGTGCTCTTCCTTCCACTCCTGGTAACCGTGTTCTGTGGTTTTGAATTAAGGATTTGTGTGGTTGTCACCATTGTTACCATCGTCAAAACATCTGTCACCCAGTGGTATTTCTTCCTTCTTTGCTTGTGATGCACTTCATTTGTATTGGTGAACAGAACTTTATTTCCCTATTAAAGTGAATAGTTATTACGCTTGTTGTTGTTGCTGTTAGGTGCTGTCGAGTCAAGTCCGACTCATAGCGACCCTATGTACAGCAGAATGAAATCGCCCCAATTCTGTGCCAGGCAAACGATCTTATTTATGTTTAAGCCCATTGTTGCAGACACTGTGTCAATCCATCTGGTGGAGGGTTTTCCTCTTTTGCATTGACCTGCCACTCTCCCAAACATGATGTCCTTCTCTAGGGATTGATCTCTCCTGACTACCTGTCCAAAATATGTAAGATGCAGTCTGGCCATTCTTGCTTCCAAGGAGCACTCTGGTCGCACTTCTTCTAGGACAGATCTGTTGGTTCTTTTGGCAGTCCATGGTATATGCAATAGACGTCTTCAGCACCACAATTCAAAAGCATCAATTCTTCTTTTGTCTCTGTTGTTCAATGTCCAGCTTTCACACCATGAGTCAGATGCACCTTCATCTTCAATGTGATATCTTTATTATGCTTATTGCTCCAAATTTTTCACTCTATTTTGCATTGGAGTTCTATGACCCATCGTGCATTATTTTAATGATGTAACTTCTATACAAGATCACCCAAAGTATTTGAACGAGGCAAAGCCTTATTGTCTGATACCAGATACTGTCAGAGAGTTAACGTCAGTATAGCTCACATCTGTACTTACTCAATATGTGTGTTGGTTTTCCTTTTACAGTAAGGTTGATTTCTGAGCGTTTCTAAAGTACATTTCTCCCACATGAAGAAGTTGAGCTACTTTAACGATGTAGTCTAGAGACTCAGACAAATGGAGGGGCTTTTTGCTCTTCTAATAAACAGTCCAAAGGTGAGGCAGGCAGTCCCAGAGCCAGGGCAGTTCTCTCTCTCTCCCAGGGTCAGTGGAAGACTGTCTGCCTCTGGCTGGGTTCCTGCCCACCAGTTCCCCTGACCTGGCACGTGACCCCGCTCACTGGTGGAAGGAGACAAAGTGGAAAAGGGAAAGCACCTCCTTCCCGGGGTTGGGACCCTGAGTTTGCCCCCGGTCCTTCTCCATTCCGCGGACTGTGACTTGTCACATGGGCTCAGCCCACAGGAGGGAGACTGGAATGTGCATCTCCAGCTGAGTGGGAGCCGGGTACTGGGGTGCCCTATACTTAAGGAAAGAGACTGGAAACGGGGGTGCTCATTCACCTCTGCCACAAACACATCAGTCAATACCTAGCAGGCACTTGTCACCTCTCCCGGGACTCCCAGAATGCTGTGGAGACCTCATAAACCGTTCCTGGTGTGGATAATGAGCTCGCTCCTCGATTCCTTTCAGTGCTGCTGAGCTCCATTTTACAACCCCCTCAACAACGGAAGTGGGTTGGATCTGACATTTGTCCTTCACAAACGTCCTGTGGCAGACTGCAGAAAAATTCACTACGGAATTTGCCCCGGTTCACCAATCTGTTGAAAAACTTCTGCCTTCCTCACTGCAAATTTTTTTTTTCATTAGAAATTTTTAATGTACATCATAATGCGATTCATTTTGACATGCTTTTCATTGTGACAATTTTCATATATGCAATTTGATAAGCATTATTCATGTAGGTTACCCCTTACCCTCCTCTATGTTTCCCCCCTCCCCCCTTCCCATCTAAGTTTTCCATCCAAGTCTTCTCTATCTTTTACTATATAGTATTTTTCTATATGTCCTTGGGTTCCATTTCTGTTTAAGATAGAAACTTTTCCTGTAGTGGTCTTTGTTTCCATCTTGTTAGAACAATTACATGCGATTTCTAGTCCATTTATATTGACCTCATTCTTATCTTCCCTCCCCCCTTTTAATGTGATCTGACCTTTGAGTAGGATTTTTCCTTCTTGTAATTTTGAGTCAGCTCTCACTGCAAATTTTGAAAATCAGACTCCCTGCCTGTCCTTGCCGCGTCAGCCCCTCCCTCCTGTCGTGGGCCTCCTGGGTGGGGGGAGGCCAGGCACAGCCCACCTCTCCTCTTCCCCTTGGTATCTGGGATGGGAGCCACGTGCAAAGTCCTTAGGGCTGCAGGTGCTCTTTGCCCTTGGTCCCGGCTCCTGTGCGGCTGGTGCAGCTGCTTCCCCCAGCGCTCGCTCTTGCCCTGACAGTGTCAGAATCCTTCTCCCTAGGGATGGGCAGAACTGACCGAGGGACAGGGACGTCTGGCTGTGGCTGTGATGCTGGCTCTAAGCCGCACACCAGCCCAGGCCCAGATCTCCCTCAGAACGTGGCCCGCCCTGTCGCGCTCTCCCACAGCATTCTCCCCTATTTGGTCTGGTCTAAGTGTCCACCACCTCACGTCCTAGCGTCTGCTCTTTGGGGGTTAGCAGTGTATTTTTCAGTTAAAAACGTCCATCTGGTGCTGGGGTGCAGCTCAGTGTTAGAGCTTGCTCAGCCTGCGAAGGGCCCTGGGTCCCCTCCCTAGCACTGCAAAGCTGAAGGGCAGATTTTGTTCTGCAGCCTCAGGTTTAAATCTTTCCAAGGGCTTCCCATCGCTCCCAGCCTTAAGGTGATGTCTTCCCCAGGTCACCTGGAGGCCTCTCCGCTCCCTGCCCTGTCCACTCTCCCGCACTACTTAGCGATGCCTTGGTTCTGCTTTCCTATTTACTGCGATCCTGCTTAGCCGAGGGGCTCTGCAAACACCGCCCTGCCCACGTGGGCCTTCCCCGCTCCCTCACCAACTCACATCTGCGGGCAGACGCTCTCCTGGCCTCTTGTCACACCCATTATTTCATCTGTATTTATGTCATTACAGTGTTGTTGTTAGGTGCCATCGAGTCAGATCCAACTCATAGCAACCCTCACAGAGTTTTCAATGGCTGGTTGTTTCAGGATTGCTTCAGGAGTGGATTGCCACGTCCTTCTCCCGTTTTTGCGGTGCTGGGAATGGAACCCAGGTCCTCAAAGAGTGCAGAGCAGGGCTCTACCAACTGAGCTAAACCCAGGCCCTATGTCATTACAGTTGTTGTTGTTAGGTGCCATCGAATCGGTGTCCAACTCATAGAGACCCTACACACAATAGGCAAAACACTATTGTCAGCGCTTCTCTGCTATTCATAGGGTTTTCGATGGCTGATTGTTTTTTGGGAGTGGGTTTCCAGGTCCGTCTCCCAAGCCTATAGTATCTGGTGTTCACAGGCGGTCTCCCATCCAAGTACTAACCAGGCACGACACTGCTTAAATTCTGAGATCTGATGAGATCAGATGCCACAGTGGTACGGCTGCAGGGAGTCATTATAGTCATTCTGCCTTATCTGCTGCTGATGTATTCCGAGACTCCTATGGATGCCTAAAGCGTCAGAAAGTACCAAACTCTATACATTCTGTGTTTTCCCCATACCTACTTACCTTTGATAAAGTTTAATTTATACATTAGACACACTAAGAGATTAACAATAATCATAAAATAGAACACTGATGACTATATTGCAGTAAAGCTTATCCAAATGGGATCCTTTTCTTTCCCTAGACATATCTCATTGTATGGTCCTCACCCTTCCGCTCATCACTATATGAGACGATGCATCGCCTATGTGATAAGATGAAAGGAGACAAACCCCATAGGCACTGTGATACAGTGTCAGGCTCCCAGGTGAGAGTTACTTGAACATAAGCACTGGAATATGGCCACAGTCAACTGGATAACCAGGATTGCTACTAAGTAACTAATGCATGGGTAAGCATGTACAGTGTAGATGCTTCACATCTCAGGAGGTTCAAACCGGAATATTGTGTGATTTAATCATGCTACTCAAAATGATGTGCAATTTAACTTATCAATTGTTTACTTCTTGAATTTTCCATTTTATATTTTCAATCACATTTGGCCATGGGTAACTGAAACTGCAGAAAACAAAACCTTGTCTAGGATAAACTACTGCATGGGGTTAATTTCTGTCTCTCCAGCCATACCATAAACTTCACAAGACCCTACACTATAGTGAATAGCATACTGCAGACACTAAGTAAGTATTTTGATTGAGTAAGTAAGAATACATTTTATTTTCTAACCATTTTGATACATAGACTTTCAAAGAGCTTTTAATAAACTAATGTGCATTGAGATATTCCAAGAAGATGACAGATAATACAATGAATCTCACACAAATTTGACCTTTGGTCCACTTATTTTATGCATGAACTATTTCAGAGAAGTGACTTTCAAAAGAAAACATTGGAAAATATAAGTTTCAGCTTTATGGAAGCAGAGATTCAAAAAAATGGTTAAGGTAACCGTAAGAGATGAATTTTACTCTCCAAAATATTCTAGGTGAAAAGTATTATCTAAAAATAACAACACCATTCCATTTGTGATGTGGTAGCATCACTGGTTTTTCTTATCTTATTACAATGGCTAGATTTTCTGGAAAATGTTAAACAGAAGTAATAATGTAAATCAATTTTCTCATTTTCTTGCACATTCTTCTAATGCTCGGCTTTTGTGTCAAGTGCCTTGCACATTGAGTACAGGGGTGGTTTTCTGTTAGAGACTGAGATATAAGTTTTCAGTACTTTTTTAATCTTAGGTTACAGAGAGTTTTTATTTTAACTTGTCATTATTACATTTTACTAGATATCTTTTGGACATTTGTCAAAGTAATTATAAGATTTTCTTCTCATTATGTATCAATAAGTTTTGTCAACATTAGTATCTTACTGGAAGAATAAGGCCTAAACGCTCTACGTATTATTTAATTTCTGAACAATAATAGTAGTTAAATATACTTTTTTGTGCTCCTTTTCCAAAAGAGGAAGTGTGTTCAAATAGGGTCAGTGTCTAGTAGGTGGTAAAGCCAGAATATGAAGTTATGGCTAACCCCAGAAAAGATGTGAATTCTACAGGAATGTCATAAATTAAATTATTTATTTTTTAATATTAATTGTGGCTCTAATTTTGTGTTTATTTTAGTAGTGCTTCATTTAGGCCTTTATATCCATAGTCTTAGAATTTGTCTTTTTTTTATTCTTGCTATAATTCACACATTTGATATTGTTGTTGTTGTTGTTAGGTGCCGTGGAGTCGTGTCTGACTCATAGCGACCCTCATAGGGTTTTCAATGGCTGACTGTTTCGGGATTGCCTTGGGAGTGAGTTGCCACGTCCTCCTCCCATTTTTGTGGTGCTGGGAACTGAACTCAGGACCTCAGAGACTGCAGCGCAGCGCTCTACCCACTGAGCTATGAAATATTCATGAAGTAAATTGGAAACATTTTCATCACTTGGAAATGCTCTGTGGTGATTTATAATTCATGTGTTTCCTTTACATGTGGTAAAATAAGAACATTTTGTAGTGCTAAGTCCTGAACATTTTGTCAGACTCTTTTGTAGTTATTTACCTGTGTGTGCCTTTTCACTTCTCCTGGTTAATATTAGGAATTTATGTTTTCCCAGTAAACTATTCATTTTCCATGTGATTTTCAGTTCATCAACAAAGTTGTATATGCACTGCATTTTTTTTCAATCTTCTTAATAAAAGTTTTTAAACACAGAATAACGAAAGGAATAGTAAGATGACCATTTACATACCTCCCAAGTCGATGTACAAATGAACATTCTGTATTTCTTAACCTATCATTAGCCTATAATCATACCATTGTGGCTTCCAATCCCATCAGATAGCAGAAGCTAAGCAGGGATGGGCCTGGTTAGTACTTGGATGGGACACTGCCTGGGAACACCAGGTGTTGTGCGCTTGGGAGAAGGACCTGGCAGCCCACTCTCAAAATAAAATCTGCCATTGAAAACCCTACGAATAGCAGAGGAACACCGACAATAGTGTTTCACCTATTGTACATATGGTTGCTATGAGTCAGACACCAACATGACAGCACCTAACAACAACTACAACAACATAACATTTGTTTTTCTCTAAATAATTTGCCGACATCCTATGACTTCATCAATAAACACATTAGCATGCAGCTCCTGCATATGTAAGAACAATCTAATAAACTTAGCAGTAATTACTAATGTCATGAAATACATGATTTATGTTCAGATTCCCTCTATCACACACTTAGTATCTTATACACGTTATAAAAAGTTGAATTACATTCCAAACAATATTTTGTATTGCAAGAAATTAGATATGTCTCTTTAGTCTCTTTAAATCTAAATGGATCCCTAACTCCCCTTTTCCTTCGCAACATATTCTTGCTAAAGAGCAGTTGTGTATAGAGTTCCACATTCTGGTTTATCTAAGAATCTTTCACATGCTGCATTTATGTAAGAAACTTTGCTTAACTTGTTTCTCTACTCTCTATATTCTCTGTACACTTGTATACTCTCTACATTCCCTGTACACTTGAAATTAGATCTAAAGGCTTGTTTAGATTCAGAGTCAACATCTTTGGCAAGAGGATTTCATAGATATTGAGATATTGCAACACATAAACAAGCACATAACATCACATTGTCCACCTGCTGGTGCCTGGCGGTTTCATCATTTGCCAAGGTCCACATTTCATTTTGTAGTTAGAAAACAAACTATGGAGATAACTTGTGGTCCTAACAACTAATTATGATCTTTGCCTGAATAACTTAGTTCAACCGAAAGATATATATGGACATGGATTTCTATGTGTCCAATACTTTTAAATCAAATATTCTTCTGGTAATGAAACTCCCCCAAAATTGGCTAATAAAAATCATTTCAGGCTAGCTACCACCTTTCTGGGGGCTGGGATTTAGCTCCATTGGTAGATCACCGCTCTGCAGTCTCTGAGGACCCGAGTGCGATTCCCAGCACCACAAAAATGGGAGAAGGATGTGGCAACCCAGACCCAAGGCAATCCCAAAACAGTCTGCCACTGAAAACCCTATGAGGGTCGCTATGAGTCGGACACGACGCGACAGCACCTAACAACAACAACAACATTGTCTTTCCTATGATTTTCCCATTAGATTGTAAGCACTTCCTTGATTTCTGGCACAAAAAGTTTCCAGGCTCACCTTCTACTTTTTTCTCCTTAAGGATTCCTCAAGGACTTCTGGTTCCTTTTAGTAGGGGATGACATTAGGGACCCTACCCTGCACATAAGGGATGCTTGTTGCTACTGGAGTGGCAGGGCTCACAAGAGGAAAGTGTAGGGGATGGACAGCTTAATGATAGGTAGACAGAAACAGACACAGACACACAGAGAGATGGGTAGGCAGATGATCGGCAGACGGATGCTAGGTAGATAAATACAGATACATAGATAATCTATACATACATATAATATTAATGTATTGTCTTCAGAAGGTTTTGGTGTTTTAGGTAGTATATGTAAATTATGTCTACAGCTGTACCACCCTGGTGTATGATCTTGTCTGATCTTGGAAGCTAAGCAGGGTCCGGCCTGGTTAGTCCTTGGATAGGAGACCACCTGGGAATACTGGGTGCTGTAGGCTTGGGAGAAGGACCCAGCAGCCCACTCCTGAAATAATCAGCCACTGAAAATCCTATGAACAGCAGAGGAGCACTGACATAGTGCTGGGTGTGGCACAGTGTTGGGGAGTGTTTTGTTCTATTGTGCATAGGGTCACTATGAGTCAGTCTCGACTCAATGGCACCTAACAACAACAGCAACAACATATACATACAATTATATCTGCGTACGTATATATACACATAATGGGAGAAGGGCCTGGCAATCCACTCCCAAGGCAATCCCGAAACAGTCAGCCATTGAAAACCCTATGAGGGTCGCTATGAGTCGGATACCGACTTGACGGCACCTAGCGACAACAACAACATATATACACATAGGGCTGTGATTTAGCTCAGTTGGCAGAGTGCCCTTCTGCACTCTCTGAGGCCCTGGGTTTGATCCCCAGCACCACAAAATCAGGAGAAAGAGGTGGCAGCCCACTCCCAAAGCAATCCTGAAACAACCAGCCACTGAAAACCCCATGAGAAAGCCGGGCGCAATGGTGCACGCCTGTAATCCTAGCAACTCAGAAGGCAGAGGCAGGAGGATCGCAAGTTCGAGACCAGACACAGTCTGTGTAATTTAGTGAGATCCTGTCCCAAAAAGTAAAAAAATGGACTGGTCGTGCAGCTCAGTGGCACAGAACTTGCAAAGCATGCAAGCACGAGGCCCTGGGTTCAACCCCCAATACCGCAAAAAAAAAAAAAAAAAAAAGAAGAAGAAGAAGGAAAGAAAGCCAGCCCCACGGGAGTCGCTATGAGTTGAACCTGACTCCACCTCCACGGCATCTAACACTACCACCATATATACACATATATATGTGTATATATATATATTTTTTAAAAGCCCTTCATATACACACATTATCTGTCTGCACATTCAACCATCCACAAATCAAAAATATTTGGACAAAAAAGTTTGTACTGAGCATGTGCAGGCTTTTTTATCTTCTCATGATCCTCTAAACCATACACCATAACCACTATTCACTCAGCATTTACGTTGTATTAGATGCTATAAGTAACCTAGAAATGATTTGGAGTAAGCAGGAGAATCTGCAGACATTCTATGCACATACTATGTTATTTTATGTTGTTGTTGTCAGGTGCCGTAGAGTTAGTATCCAACTCATAGCAACTCTGCGTACAACAGGCCAAATACTATCATTAGGGCTTCTTTGCTGTTCATAGGGTTTTCAATGGCGGATTGATTTTTGGGAGTGGGTTGCTGGGTTCATCTCCCAAGCCTACAGCACCTGGTGTTCCCAGGAGGTTTCCCATCCAAGTACTAACCAGACTCGACCCTGCTTAGCTTCCAAGATCTGACAGGATCAGATGCCACAGGGCTATGGTTGCAGGCATTTCTTCTTCTTGTTGTTATTGTTAGGTGCCGTCGAGTCGGTATCCGACTCATAGCGACCCTCATAGGGTTTTCAATGGCTGGCTGTTTCAGGATTGCCTTGGGAGTGGATTGCCAGGTCCTTCTCCCATTTTTTGCGGTGCTGGGAGTTGAACTCAGGACCTCAGAGACTGCAGCACAGCGCTCTACCAAATGAGCTGAATCCCAACCCGCGGGCATTTGTAGGAGGGACTTAAATGTCTTCAGACTGCAGTGTCTGCAAGGGGCTCTGGAACCAACTCTCCATGGCTACAGAGACACAATCCTGTATAATCTATACATCAGCAATAAAATGAGCTACTGCCTTCACAGATGCTGCAGCTGGGTGGAGGCAGGCAACACGCGTCTGAGCAGATAGGGAGTAACTAAGTTTTTCCCAAGAACATAGCTGTGCTTTCAAATTTCTGAGATGTTTTTGCAATAACTGCAAAAGAAATGTGTTCTTTTATTGCTCATCTTCCAATTTCTCCTAGCCGTCCAATATCCTGTGTCCCCAAGCTGCTGAAATGAATTCTCGCCTGCTCCAATACCCAAGTCCTTGAAGGGCTGAAGGAAATGCTGCAGATAAAATGCACGGACAGGCAGAACAGGTTTACATAATGTTGATGGAGACAAGTGACATGTGTAGAATTATATCTAGCTGCAATTTAATTAGATTAATTAGATCAATATAATTAGTAGTGCTATATGACCCTAGTTAGGCGTGCCCCCTCTTAGCTGCTTGGGTGCACTCTCTCTGCTCTGTCTCCTTCTCTTTCTCTCTCTCTCATGCACACACACATACACGCACACTTAAAAATGTTTTACAGTCCTGAAACATTATAATAGCACATGGAGTACAGTGCAATAACACATCAATTTCCCATGAACACACCATTAAGAATGGATGTTTGTAGGACACTCGAGAGACACATAAAATGCTACCCTACTAGGGAAAAATTTGATAATATAGACTGAAAAATATCCCTCCTGTCAAAAAAAGTGCTTATTTCACATTAATCCCAAGTTTAAGTCTGGTCATGATTACACAAAAAATGAATTTAGCAAACAGGCTCTGGGGTTTACCTAATGAATAAAACAGACTTAGTGTGGCTTCAGTTTAAGACCCTGCGCAAGTCAGATTTCCAACACCCACTAAATAACATGTGTCCCCGGACCGTGGGGCCGGCCCTCTCATACCTCACAGACGGCATGGCCCAAGGGTACCCCAAGTCCTCAGGACCGGCGGGGGAAGGAGTTCTTGTTTTGTGGAAGACTGAGCCCAGGCCAGCTGGGTCCTGGCCACTGTAAAAGTTCCATTTTGTAAAAGACACCATCAGCCTTCCTGATTAGAAAAACAGACATGTGGTCCTGGTTACCTCCCGACCAACCAGAAGGAGATGAGGGCTGAGGACAAGAGCAGCAAAAGTCACTGCTGACTGGAGAGTCCTCAACCCCAGGCACCTTTCAGAGAGGCATTGACACGGAACCCTGAGAGACAGAAGTTACAGAACAGCAGGACTGAGATTGATAGAAATGATGAAAAAATAATCCAATGTTCACGACTTCAAAGATTTTCCTGATTTTATAACTGTAATCGACAACTACTTCCACATGTCTGTCAGCTTTCTGTGCTATTGCTTGCACAATGCTGTGATGCTGAAAGCCATGCCACTGGGATCTCAGATACCAGCAGAGCCAGCCATGATGGACAGGGCTCAGCTGAGCTTCCAGACTAAGACACTAAGACAGACTAGGGAGAAGGACCTGGCAGCCAACGCCTGAAGCAATTAGCCGTTGAAAGCGCTATGAATAGCAGAGAAGCACTGTCAAATACGGTGCTGGTAAATGAGTCCCCAGGCTGGAAGGCATTCAAGAAATGATTGAGGAAGAGCTGCCTCATCTAAATAGAGTCAACCTCAATGATGGGAACACAGTAAAGTCCCTGGGACCTCCTGTTGCTGCTGTTACACCAATCAAAACGAGAAGAGATAAAATGACTGCCACAACTGGCTCAAACATAAAAAGATTGTGTGCATGGCACAGTGTCAGGGAGTGTTTCGTCCTGCTCTGTTGTTGTTGTTAGGTGCCGTTGAGTCAGTATCCGAGTCATAGCGACCCTCATAGGGTTTTCAATGGCAGACCGTTTTGGGATTGCCTTGGGAGTGGATTGCCAGGTCCTTCTCCCTAGTCTGTCTATACTTAGGGTCATTATGAATCAGATCTGACTCAATGGCCCCTAACAACAACAGCAGCAATCAACAACTACAAGACTTAAGAAGAAGAAGAAAGCAAGGAAGAGGGGGCGAGAGAGTCTTCCCACTCCTTTGCACGGTGAAGTTTCCCTTACACTGAGCCCCAGCGCAGTCTGCTTAGGACTTTCCTATTCTTACCCCACCCTGGGCTCCAGAGCTTCCCAGGGCTCTGGCAACCATATCTTCTAATTATTGTGGCTCACATTGTGCATTGGTAAATATTGACATCTATTTGAAAGAGAATGCAAAGAAATCTGATGTTCAGCTGATTTCTGTTTACATCTTGCCTTTCTGGAGCATAAATTAAGAAATTCTGCTAAGCGTTCACTTCTGAAGCCTAATCACCCTGAATACACTGTGGTTGATAGTGTTTATATACTGTAAACTGCTTACTATCTTATATAGAGAGGAAAGATGTGTTTAAATATGTTTGTATGGCTTGTACTTGTAGATCTCTAAAATAGATTTGAATAATTATCAAGCATTGCCATCTCTATGCTTTTCTGACTTATAATTAAAATGTATCATTTTATTATACTTTCAATTTTTGCTCTAGAAAATGTTGAACTGCAACTGCACGTTCAAGTTTAAATTAATGCACTCCTTCAGAAAGTAATTTGAGCCATCTTTTACCTAGAAATGTAATTCGGTGGTAATGTGTATGGAACAGCATTTGTATAAATATTTAAATGAGTGCATGGAAAATGTTAAACACTTCAACTAAATTTAAGATTTGGATGGCACATATTCTCTTAGAAATAATGACAAACATATCAATTTATATTTAGCCAGAGCTGACAATCCTGAATTTGAGCTACCAAATTCTTTTGCTAACTTTTCTATAGCCAGAAGTAAGGTCTATTCTGCGAAATTACATCCCTGATTATTGTCTTGCTTCTTAGCCTGGCCCACAAGATTGCACTACTATAGAAAGTGAACTCAAAGGAATTCAGCAGGTGCTATGATAAGAGCAAGAACAAGATCACCAGTCAGTAAGAGCATAAGAAGTATGGATTTCTGGAGTGCTATATTCTTAGGGGCCAAGTAAACTCAACTAACAGGCTGGGATTTAGCTCAGTTGGTAGAGCTCTACACTGCAGTCTCTGATGTCCTGAGTTCAATTCCCAGCACAGCAAAAATGGGAGAAGGACGTGGCAATCCACTCCCAAGGCAATCCCGAAACAGTCAGCCATTGAAAACCCTATGAGGGTCACTATGAGTCAGATACTGACTCAACAGCACCTAACAACAACAACACACTCAACTAAGAACTAGAGAGTTTCTTGTTAGACACAGGTTACTATTAGCAGAATGAAGGCTCTTTGGGTTGGAAGGTACAGAAATCCCACAGGTGCTATCCTAAGAAAAACTGGAACTCAGCTGGGAGGATCTGAGGCTAGGTGGTGGAAGTAGAGGCTCTGGGCTAGAATTTGGTTGCCTACCACATGCAGGTTCAACCAGAGACTGAAATGCTGTCAAAATGACCCTGAGGCTCTGCATTTCCTGCCCACTCTCATTGCTGTAGATCCTTTGCCCAAACAGAAGACATGAATGCTAAGTCCCCAACTCTGCGAGGTTCTGAAAACGACTGAACTCTCTAAGTTCTAGTTTGAAAGTCCTGGAGAAAGCAGGTTACAGGCTGAGTCCCTAGAGGTGCCCAGGAAGGGAACGTAGGTTCTCAGCCCAGCAAAGAAAGTGTGGGAGTGTGGTACACCACAGAGCGAAGGCTATTTCTTGGATAAAGGTCAGTGTGACATATAACACAAGAGGAATCCGCACCTTTGCTCCAAAAACATCTGTAGAAATCACTATCACTGGCCAGCTCCTTATGGGTCAACCACTGCCATATTGTTATTGTTGTTTGGTGCCCTTGAGTCATGTCTGACTCATAGCAACCCTCATAGGGTTTTCAATGGCTGATTGGTTTTGGGTGAAATTCTTGAGATAGGCTCCTTAGGAGGTTCAGAGAGGTTTAGCTCAGTTTTAGAGGCTCAACACCCAAGATCCAGCTGGGGGGGACCTGGTTTGGTCTCTGTGATGGCGGTAGATGGCAGTGGCAGGAGCACGTGTCACAGTGGGCTGTCATGGGAAGCAATGGAAACAGAGGACAGGTGACTCCCATAGTCCCCTTGGAGGACTATGGCTCTCCCACCAGGCTCCATATCTTAAAGGTCAAAGGCACCTCCAGATAGCTCTGCCCTAGTGACCAAGCCTTTACATATGGATCTTTAGGGGACAGTAAACATCCAAACCTCACCACCACATTGCATAATTATTCATGGGACCAGCTTGTGCAGGACTGCTACGGAGTCATTGTCTCTCCCGCTGAAGCCCAGCGCTGTACATGAGGCCATTGATCTAGACACAAATAAGCCTGGAAATACTCAGGGCCATCATCCCCCTTGTCCTACCTAAGTCATCGGAGTGTCTACTGCAGAGTGCTTAGAAGGTCAAGAAATACAGCACTTAAACTTGTGGCCTCTTGAGCCAGAGGAAATAGGTGACAATTCCAGCCCCCCACACACTCTGACCAGCATGTGACCCTCTGCAAACCTATAACCCTCTCCCCTTAGTGTCCTCATCTGCAATAAAAGGTTCATAACAGGGCCAGAAGGTAGCATGTTAGTCAGCATTGTGTTGCTATGACGAAATGCCTGAGAAATCAAAAGGAGAGGCTTACCTCAGCCCAGAGTTTCAGGAGTTTCAGTCCGTGTGCACTCGGCCCATCACTCTGGGCTGTGGTGAGGCAGAAAGTCATGGCAAGCATGTGGTGGAGCAAAGCAGCTCGCCTTGTGGCAGCCAGGAAGCGAGAGAGAAGAAAGGAGACTAGAAACAAGATACAGCCCCGGACACCCCTCCAACGAGGCCCTGCCTCCTATGTTGCCACCACCTAGGAGTAGCCCAGCAGATCATGAACCACACTGGGTCAATCCACTCATGAGGCCAGAGCCCTCATGGGCCCATCACTTCCTGAAAGTCCCTCCTCTGAACATGGCGGCCCTGGGACCAAGCCTTCCACATGTGAGTCTTTGGGGGCATTTTAGATCCAAACCATAAGAGGTGGTTTGACTTAATAGTTTGTAAGGCAATGAATACTATAATAGGAAGCACTACATTTTTAGCCATTATTATTATTATTATTATTATTATTATTATTATTATTATTATTCTAGGTCAATATTTTCTGCTATATGTCAGTTTCAAAGAAATTGAGGACTCCTAGTTATACAAATATGGTTTCTGCATCTGATTTGGCAAAGCAGAATGGGTTTGAAAGATAGCACTCAAACCCCTTTCTGTTCCTCATATACCATTTTCCCCTACACCAGGGAGTAAGGTTCAGATAAAACCACTCATCAGAATGCACAGACATAGCTACTTAAATCCAGCATCGGCCACTGGCGTGCACAATATATGGCACTGGAAAGGAACACGTTCTGAGACACAGGCTATAAGCTTAGTGTTGAGTGCAGACTCTGACTTGATTGAATGGCCGGAAACTCCCTAATCTCCTAGCATGATTTCCTAGCTTCTAGATGAAGAGCAGTGATGATCTTAAGAAATCAGTAGAGAGTCCAATGATTCTTGAAGAGATTTAATTGTCTTGTGTGTACAATACAGTCACAGTGTGGTACCTGATTTGTAATAGATACTCAGTAAATACTTGTTGTTGCTGTTGTTAGGTGCTGTCGAGTCGTGTCCAACTCATAGCGATCCTCATAGGGTTTTCAATGGCAAATTGTTTCTGGATTGCCTTGGGAGTGGGTTGCCACGTCCTTCTCCCATTTTTGCGGTGCTGGGACTCAAGCTCGGGACCTCAGAGACTGTAGAGCAGTGCTCTACCAACTGAGGTAAGTCCCAGCCTGCAGTAAATACCAGCTGTAGTTATTATACTTATACTCCATTTTCTTTTCTTTTCTTTTCTTTTTTTCTTTTTCTTTTCTTTTCTTTTTTTTTCTAGTAGGAACGGGGGGCTGGGATTTAGCTGCTGGGCGTGGGTGGCAGAGGAAATCAGGCTACGGTCAGGGTGTCTCAGCTCTGGGATTCCCAATCCCATGGCTCCAGACCGAAACCTGCAAGCGAGTGTGGTTTGGAGCAAGTCCAGCATTCATCAGTGACTCACTGCCTGGCTGCTGAGGGCCTCCCACCTGCCTGGCCCTAGGGATCCTCAGCCAGTAACCAGACAGACCCCTCGCTTCCACTGCACTTGCGCTCTAATTAATTCACCTCTCTGCCAAGAGGGAGCCAAAAGATTTCCTGCCTTACTTGGTTGTAGAGTACTGCATATAAAACAATTCACATCGTGCCTGCCATTTTTACAACACTTAGGAAATTTTGGTGGCTATGATGATTATTCTCGTTATTATACAGAAGTGGCTCAGGGCCCACAGGAAACTATGGGCCCGCTGTCCCCTTCCCCTTCCCTGTGGTGTGGAGTTTTGCATTATGTTCCTTCAGCAGTACAATAAAGTAAGATTGAACGGGACTCCGCCACGCACAGTGAGATACACAAATAGCCCCGTATTGACGGAGCAGCCTGTCCTATTTATCAGCATACTGCAGTGTCTAATCTCCCGTGCTCAGATAAAGATAAATGCTCATCTGCAAATGCTCGCAGCTATAACCGTGCACCTTACTCTCAAATGACACCAGCCACCAGGTTAATGTGGGGTTGACACGAAATCACAGTTAATAACGTCTCTAGCCTTTATTTCAGCCGAGTGATATGGAATTAGAACACGATGACCTAAAGGGAGGAGTCAAGAAAGTTTTAAAGTGCATGATTTTTTCGTCGTTTTTTGTTTGTTTGTTGGGGTTTTTTGGCGATGCTACTAAAAGTATCTTAGTCTTTACAGCACACAGTACTCCCTGCCATATAATAGAAATATATCTCACTTTACTTTGTTTTTGTCATTTTTAAGTTGATTTTATATGCCGTTAAAAATGATGTTCAAGACGGTCTTTCTTTTAAAGAAAAGTTAAATGAATTTCAGATTTTCGAAGACACACATTGAGGTTTTGAATTAAGAAGAAGCTTGACTTTAAAAGGGAGTTCTCCATTTTAATTCATTCACACAGCATTGCTAAACCTTTAGCAAACCACATAGAAATTAGTTTGGCCGTGCCAAAGACAGCAACAAATATCATTAACAAAAGTAAAATGGCCACCATCTAAAGTGCAAAGGCATGGGAATCCCATTATGGGAAGGGGTGGAGCTGAGGACCAGTCGCATTCAGACTTTGCCTCTCATGACCAGGCAACTAGAGACAGTTAAGAATTTCTTCTTCTTTGCCCAAGATATTAGCTGGGAAGGAAAAATCACCTGAAGGCATAAGGTTATGATCATACGGAAGATTCCAGGCAACTGAAAAATCTCCCTGGTAATTGGGCGAGCACAAAGGAGTGCCTTTTGCAATGGGGACACAGCGGGGATGAAGGATGATTTGGACAAAGGGCCCGTGTCCCACAGGGACTCACCTCATCTCCTTGTGGCAATCCTGGCGGATGTGACTTATGGGAACTAAATGTTTCCAGGCAGGAAAACCCAGGCAGTTAGATATTCTTCATCAGAAATGTTTTAAAGCACTGCTTTACAGGGACAGAATTTCAAAGACACGTCTCCAAACCGTTTCCTTGGGGGAAATTCCCACTTAAAAATACCCAGGGTTGCTGCAAAAAGAGGAACATCGTCCTAAAATGTAGAGTCTAAAGAGCTTGCTACTGCTGTCAATGTGCCCATGCCTATGGCGTCACCAGCCTCAGGCAGGGAGGGTGCACACGTCACTGCAATGGCAAACCACAGAAACCCAGACAAGCCCCATTTCAGAAGCATGGCATCTGACCTGCCATTTCTCCCAGCAGTTGTAGAGACTGGAGCCAGGGGGAGTTGGACTTGGCCACTGCCAAGTAAGTCAATGTGTCCAACAGGAAGAAGATTCTGGAAAGAGGATGGATACATTCAAACCTCCTCCCATGGGGAGTCACAAAGCAGTTCTCCCCCTGCCTGGACTGCTGCTGGACATGGGGGCAGAGGCAACCTTGGGGAGCCCTGAGGTGTCCTAGGCCATGTGGAGGGACAGTGGGCGTGGGAGAGGCGTCATCCAGTCCTCCAGGGAGACTTGGGTAACAGCATGGCAGGCTGCCGGGCACTCCCTGGGTGGTCAGCCAGCACTCACGTGCCCGAGTCCCCTCTGGACACTCCTCACCAATGCTGCCCAGGTCTCTGGCCCTGCCAAATCTCCAGGCTGTGTCCCCAGTTGGGGACATTCTATGGGGCTGTGGTTGGGGACCCTCAGTTGGGCTGGGTGGAGATGGCTGCCACAGGGCCTCATGGGAAGACCAGAAGGCTTTGCCACTGGAGCCTAGGTTTCATGCTGTGAGGGGCATTCTGGCTCTGAAGGGTTGCAAAGGCCCCTGCTGGTGGGACATTATGTTGTTGATGTTAGGTGCCACCATATCAGGTCCAACTCATAGTGACCCAGTGTACAACAGAAGGAAACACTCCCCAACACTGTGCCATCCCTGGCACTATGTCAGCGCTTTTCTGCTATTCATAGGGTTTTCAATGTCTGATAGTTTGGGGATTGCTTCTGGAGTGCATTGCCACATCCTTCTCCCTTTTTTGCTGTGCTAGGGGATGGACCCCAGGGCCTCAGAGAGTGCAGAGCAGCGCTCTGCCATTATGAGAAGCATTTTGGTCAGTCAGTCCAGTTTATCACAAGAGACAAAATCCTTGAGTTAAGTTTTTGCTGCTGTGGGACACCAAAAAAATATTTGGTAAGTAGTCTTCATTTCAGACACTTCAATAGCATTCTTCTTTCAAGTCAGTGAAGATATGAAAAACTTTCCCTTCTCTTACCTGAATAGTAATCCCCTACATTAAGATCCATTTGCTCCATATAAAGACATTGGCCTGGTCTACAGGTCCTCTTTGTCTGTCTTTATCAAATCTTCCTTCAGCTCTGGATTGCCTCCCATTTCCCAACATCCCATTTAATGATTCTTCTCCTAAAAGTCAGCTGTGGACAACCTATCTTCCCAGAAGACAGCAAAGTTCTCAAACTTTAGAGTGGTTAAGAATTATCCAGCAATCACACAAAAATGCCTAAGGATTTAGGCACAGAGAAGACTCAAGAAATTTGTATTTTTCCCAGGCAACATATATGACTTTGCTGTGGCAGCCAACAGCCTAGCTAGGGGTTCACTATAAGAAGAGTGGATACCAGACAGTGACCTTGCAGCCACACGTGACCACGGCCCTTCACCCTCACTCTCGCAGTTCATACTCAGCCAGTTTCTGTGTTCACAAACAAAGTCACTGGCATAGGTCTATCAGGAGCTCATAGAGCGTCCTTGGGAAAATTAGAAAAGATTGCTCCTGCTTCCCACTCCAGGACCTGAGATCACGTGGGCAGAGCTCAGTTTCCACCGTGCTCCTGGCCACCACACAATCTAAGTCACAACTGTGCCCTGGCTAGGTTAACGGGAGACAAGGTAAACCCCCCACACACACATTAACTGCTTAACTTTGCAGTATTCTGATCTCTTGAAACTCTTGGTTTCTGAAATTTACTCAAATGTTAGAAAACCTTGACAATAAAATTGTGTTCATGAAGTAATTTTCACCACTAGTGGAAAATGCGGGGGGTCGGGGGAGCAACACCCAGGAGGATTCTTGAAAGCAGCAAAGGTAGAAAGCCTGAAGAGGCAGGAAACGGAAATAAGACATTGCCATGGTGGCTTGGGGCTGGGATTTAGCTCAGTTTGTAGAGCGGGGCTCTGTAGTTTCGGACACCCTGAGTTCAATTCCCAGCACCGCAAAAATGGGAGAAGGACCTGGCAATCCACTCCCAAGGCAATCCCGAAACAGTCAGCCATTGAAAACCCTATGAGGGCCACTATGAGTCGGATACCGACTCAATGACACCTAACAACAACAACAATGTTCTTTAGCCCTTGTTGGCGGTAAATCCCATCCTAGGGACATGGGGAAAGGAAGATGACATGTCACCTCCAGCCAGCAGTGGGTAATTGAATTACAGCACTAAATCAACGAAGGGGGTCCACAGCCCTGTGCGCATCTGGGTCTAGCTCTGATCACATAACTGTTGTTTATTCATCTGCCTTGCTTCCCCTTCGCCATAAGCCCCTCAGGAGTGAGCCAATCTGTTTCTATCTTATGGCATGATGGCTTCCACACTTGCCTCACGGGGACTGGGAAAGCAAATGGCCTGTGGCCCCTTCTCAGATGTTCCCATGAGAAGCCGGAGAATGCCAAGGACCACAGGCCGGGATGTGAAGACCTCATGGCAGGACCGTGAGGAAACCACAGGAAACCTAACTGCTCCCTTGCAGGAACTGTCAAAGGCATGAAATCTGGAGTCCAAAAGACAGCGTTCTGTGCCCCACCTATGCGGCCAGGGATGGGCCTTTGCCACTCCAAATGGCAGCATTGTCACCTGCTGCCTTTGAGTAACAACCCCACACCAGCACTGGGGTACAGGAGGACACCGTCAGCGTGTGATGCACCCCAGGAACGTTGGTATAGGTTCACCCATTTGCTGATGGTCTGCCCCTGTCGTCTAAGCTCCATGAGGGAGGCAACTTTAATCCCTGGGCTCTCTTTTGGGCCCTCAGTATCCAGCCTAAACCTGGCCTAGAAAAGGAGGAATTATCTGCTGTCCTGGCCACTGTGGCTCTTTTCTTACTACAAGGCCCTTATACCCCTGGCAGGAGAGGCAGCCCTGGGGGAGGTGGGGACCTCTGGCTATTGCCTTGTCCTTGGAGACCATGGGAAGGCCTGCAGGTTGAGGGCTGCCACAGCTTCGGAATGGTGCTGGCCCCCACAAACAATGGCGAATCCAAAGGGGGATATTTTTCCCTGGCCCTGTTTTCCTCCTATAGTCTATCCGCCTCATCTTTTTGCTTTAAATGTCATGTAAATTCAAACCAAAAGTCTTGTATTAAATAATGATAATAACAGCGCCAGTCATGGTGGCGCACACCTGTAATCCCAGTGGCTCGGGAGGCGGAGGCAGGAGGATAGCAAGTTCGAGACCAGAGGCAGTCTGCATAACTTAGCGAGACCCTGTCTCAAAAAGTAAAATAATGGGCTGGGGGCGCAGCTCAGTGGTCCAGCACTTGCAAAGCATGCAGGCATGAGGCCCTGGGTCCAACCCCTAGTACCACAAAAATAATAACAATAATTATAATACTTCTCAGTTGAGGTCTAATGTGCAGCCCATTGGGTTTCCATATCACATCCTGTAAAATCACAGCACTAAAAAGAAATGAACTGCGTAAGAAATGGGGAGCTCCCTGATCAGGCAGGAGCACAGGCTGGAAAATGGCATGGAGGGGGGTCCCATGCTATGCTGCTCCCTGAGGATGTGACCAAGGGCAGCAGACTGCTTAGGCAAAGCCCGTTCTACACCCGCTCTGCTTGATGAACTTTCAGTCACGTTCACCAGAGCCGGCTCCGAAACTGAGCTTCATCCCACCTACAGATAACTGTCATCCTGACCTCCTGTTCCAAGGGCACAGCACCACTAAGGGGCTGTCTGGCCCAGGCAGAGGACACACATGTGCTCAAGTTTACTCCCCAGGACCTGACCGCCAATTACCTGAATCCCTACTCAGGCAATTTCCAGGGACCTTTCTAAAATCTCAAGACATTCATCTTCTTCTATCCTACGGTCACTAAGATTTTCATGAAGAGGGCCTCTAGGAAGGGCCATAACCTTGAACCACTCCTTCAAGGAACATGTTGGTCACTGCTCAAGGTGGCTCAAGGTCTCTTCTCAGATCACCAGTCCCTTGTGTGCCACACCAAGGTCTATGTTTAGTGAAGGCAGAGACGCACCTGTCTATACAAAAGTTCACCCACAAATGTACAGCAATATGCCTCGTTTTGTTCACAATGGTAATTTTAAAATGTGCATGCATAGAAAGATATTCCTCAATTTTTGTGGCGCTGTTTTTATAGACGTGTGAAGGAAACTTAGCTTTTGAGAAAAGCAATAGAGTTTTTGTTATTATTCTATTTCATTCTAAACTATATTCTCCCAAAAGGTAGCTGGATGGGTATGGGGAAGGGGTCGGCAGGAAGATGGCATTCTGTCTGTTTTTAGCAGGTAGTTTTCTCACCAACGCTTCCTCCTAGTTTTTAAGGTATGAAGATCTGCTGTGATAGGGAATTAATGGTGAAAATAAGTCACCTGCACAAGGCTTGGGAGAAGGACCTGGCAACCCCCTCCCAAAAGTCAATCTGCCATTGAAACCCCTATGAACAGCAGAGAAGCACTGACAATAGTGTTTCCCCTGTTGTACAGAGGGTCGCTATGAGTCGGATACCGACTCGACGGCACCTAACAACAACAACAACAACACAAGGCTCGCTTAAAACCCAGGGACTGGCGGAACCCTGAGCCCAGGGGCTGAGCTGTGCTCTGCCCTAGCATCTGATGTGAAGCCCTCTGCTCTGGGCACTTCATGGATTACATCTTAGATGGAACGAAACCAACCACCTATGGGACCTCAGAAGACCCATTCCGAGGTGTCTCCCACCCTAGGGGCAGTAGCACGGAGGGACTCGCAGACCTGCAACTGTCCATTTGTGCTGAGGTGAAAATGTCCCACACAGGGAGCGGGGATAGGAGTCGAAATTTCAAACAGAATCCACTGCCAGGTTCTTTTGCACCTACAGAGAATTTCAAAATCCTCTCCAAAACTATCGAAAGGGGGAGAGAATGGCTTCTTGTATTGCTGCAATTTCCTGAAAACGTTAACTTCATAAAGCGCAGGTCCCAGCTTTTGGTATCTTTTGACAATCTCCATAGGGCTAAAGATCAAGGACATCCCTACTGGCAATTTGCAAATGCAGCTCCAAGCTGCTGCTTTCAAAGAGGAGAGGAAAACAGCAGGAAAAAAAAAAAAGAAAGAAAGAAAACTCTTTCCAAAAGGAAATAACAGTTAACTGTGTGGCAGACAGCGTGGGTTTGGATTTGGGCAAATTATTGAACTTCTTGCCTGGGTTCCGTTTCTGAGATTTCCTTCCTCTCCCCTCCCCCACCGCGTGCATATATTTGCACACGTCTTCTTCTTTCCATCTGTCTCTTTGGTTCTGTTTGTACCACAGCTTCAAATATAGAGCCAAGGCTTGTTTATTTCCTGCTATGCAGCTATCCCAAGATTGTGAGCTTGTTATGGGAAGAAAAAAAAAAAAAAACCTTTTGGGAAAATAGTTTGGAAAGCGTCCTGCTCTGTAGTATTTCAAATTTAAAATTCCACTTTGCGGCAAAATGAAAACAAAGAGATAAAGCGCGGTCTTGTGGGCATCCAGTCCAGCCGAATCCCAGCCACAGTCCACAGATTATTGTGATTTCGTTTTAACAAAATACCACATTAAGTCGCTCTAATGAGCTGTCTCTGTCCCCCTCCCGGCACAAGGTCATTAGGTGCAAGACAGCCCCTTTCTGCATGGTGTTTCCCGTCAGAGATGTCAGAAGAGGCTCCGTGGCTTTGTGCGGTGAGGAAGAGGGACCCAAGGGCTCCGAGGGAAGGCAAGCACGGAGCAGGGGAGGGACAGCTCAGGCATCCTAGGACAGGCTCGCAGCCCTGGTGGCTTCACAGTGCACGCGCATGTCGCGTCCTGGGAGGAAGGTTCACCACCCCCTCCTCTTTCTCACCCAGAAATCAGCTCATCTCAAGGGCTGCCTTGCAGGGACCCCTCCCCGTGTGCGCTTCCCGGAGAAGAAGAAAAGAAAACCCTGGAATTAGCATGCACATTTAGAATATCTGTCATTAAGTGAATTGTGCTTTTTTTTAAGGGTAACAGCTGTCTTTTTAATTAATGAGAGCTGCAGAGACAAGATGCTCGCGAGATATTGCACCCCTCGCTGCGGTGCCTCACAGCAGGCCAGTTTGCCAGGGGATGCAGACAGCAAGGTGAAAGCCACCAGGTACCCGGACGTGACTGCCTTGGAGTTACAGCGCAATATGCTAATTAGAGAGGAACAGCTCCTGTTCTGGCTTCCAATTAGGGGTCTGAACAACCTCATCAGTCCTTTGCGAGGTTGTTAGCATGACTAATTATTTGTCCCCTGATGTACTGGCTGTGGAAGCCGGTATTCAGGTGGATGGCGAGTGGGCGGACTCCCTCAGAACACTGGATGGATCTAAACAGGCTTCAGGGCACTGCTCGGGCGCAGAGTCTGGCGTAATGCACAGCAAAGTTGTCCAAAGTTGACCATGGTACCCACAAGTGTAGGCATGAGGACCAGCAACCATGTGGGCCAACAACCATGCGCCACCAGTCCCCTTCCAGCCCCATTCCTAACAGCACAGAATGTTCTAGCACACCTCAAAAGACTTGGGAAAGGATGCTGCCTCTGCCCCGAGGAAGGCTGTAGGAGAAACGCAGTCACTGAACCCAGCCAGGCGCTCCTCACTGAGCCCTGTTGTTGTTGTTGTTGTTAGGTGCTGTTGAGTTGGTATCCGACTCATAGCGACCCTCATAGGGTTTTCAATGGCTGAGCGCTTCAGGATTGCCTTGGGAGTGGATTGCCAGGCCCTTCTCCCATTTTTGCGGTGCTGGGAATTGAACTCGGGGCCTCAGAGACTGCAGCGCAGCGCTCTATATGCTGAGCTAAATCCCAGCCCAGAGCCCTAGCAAGGTCAAAACATGTTCTTGTCAAAGACCTAATCTGTTAGTCATTGTCAATAAAGCTGGCAGTGACTGACATTAATAAACAATTTTTTATCGCTGGCTTATTAGACAACTTCACCAGGACAGATATTTCCAGAGTTATCAGAGGAAATCTTACTTTAGCTATCTTTTTAAAATTTTATTTTGGTCTCTTCACCAAATAACGCCTGTGTACTCTAGGGTGTCTGTGAATAAGACATGCGGTTGTGATACAGGATCAATGCATTTCTACCAAAATCAAAGAAAAGATTATGCCAATGAGATCACAGGGGAGACATAGCAACACAGAGACGTCTTGAGCAGCTTCCTGGGGGGAAATTGTTTTACAGGGGCTGTCTACCTCCATCTCAGCATCCAGGGCGACATTCCAAAAGGAAGAGGATTGGCCTAGTGGCCATATTAAAAAAATAAAAGGAAAGAAGGAAGGAAGAAAAGGAGGGAGAGATGAAGGAAAGAAGGAAGGTAGGCAGGCTCTCTCCTCCCCACACAGTCTTAGCAGTGTTTGGCTCTGTTTGCCAGTGATCCTGATGCCAACACTGGGCAATGGGCAGCCATATGCCATTTCCCTCACGCTATGGATGAGGAGTCTGCAGCCACATCACTCTGGTGTCCCACCCCATCAGATCTCAGAAGCTAAGCATGGCTGGACCTGGTTAGTCCTTGGATCGGAGACAGCCTGGGAACACCAGGTGCTGTAGGCTTGGGAGACAGACCAGACAACCCACTCCCAAAAATCAATCCACCATTGAAAACCCTACGAACAGCAGAGAAGCACTGACAATAGTGTTTCGTCTGATGTGCATAGGGTCTCTATGAGTCGGACACTGACTCGATGGCACATGATGACAATGATGAACAGCAGACAACATGGATGAGGAAGGATCAGAGTAGGAGATGGTTAGGGTCCAATAGTCATGCCCTGGCAGTACCAGTCAAGTGAATCACAAGGTCCAGGGCCACGGAACAGGGATAAAAAGGAGCTGCACAGACCTGTGAGGGCAGCTGAGTAACTTGGAGGGGACACAAGACTGGCCATGAGAACCTGAGGATCAGTTTCCCTCTGAGGATTAAACCACACCTCAGCGCCACATGCTCAGAGTCTAACAGAGACGGAGTACCCATGTCCAGTGGGAGTCAATAGCACCCACCTTAAGTTCCTCTCTGGGCAAAGGGGTGAGGCTCCGGCATGACAAGAGGGGGCTCTGGAGGGGTCCAGGGGGCCTGCTGCAAAGCTCATCTAAGTACTGCTCCTGGGAGGGGCCTCCTGTCACCTGGGCCAAGCGCTGACTGCTGAACAGGTGCATCTCATTATGTAGCCGGGCACCGGAGTCGTCAAGCCGGGTGCTCTTGTCCTGACTGCCTGCTCCCCAAGCAGCCTTCTGACTGTTTGACTTCCCAAGTGGCTGGTCTACAGGGAGAGAATGTGTTGGTCAGGATGAAGCAAACATCTGGTGTGCTTGACACTTATATGACTCGCTGTAAATTAATGAACTGGCACTCTAGTTTCCTGTGTCAGTCTCCTGTGAGATGTGTTGGCACAAGTCAGTGTTCTTGAGCCGGATCGACTCTGAGACCCTGAAAAACTCAAGCCAATGGATTGGAAAACCTGACCCAGGCCAGGCTGGAAGACCACTCGGCAATGCTTCTGAAGGCCCCAGTCAAATTAAAATGTCATCTGCAAAGATTAACACACAAATAATCATTTTTCAGAAGTTCACCCTCAAAGATCTGAGGCAGCATGATGTAACACAGACTCGGGGTGGGCCCACAGTGAGCTGCAGTAATCAATGGGCAAAGTGATGGGCCAGGAGGGGGACCAATGAGACCTCAGGACCCTTGACCTAACATGTCAAAGTAGGAAGCAGGCTGGAGCACTTTTAATAAAGAGAAGTTCCCTTGTAAGTGGGGCTGGGGTTTAGCTCGGTTGGTAAAGTGCTTCGCTGCCCTCTCTGAAGCCTGAGTTCGATCTCTAACACCACAAGAATGAGGGAAGGACCTGGCAACCCACACCTGAAACAATCAGTCATCGAAAATCCTATGAATAGCAGAGAAACAGTGACAGAGTGCCAGGCTTGGCATAGCGTCTGGAAGTGTTTCATTCTGTTGTACACAGGGTCACTATGAGTCAGACCCTATTTGGTGGCAACCAACAACAACAACAACCTTATAAGTATTGAGAGATTAAGAATCAAGGTACAGGAAACCTCTGGTAAGAATGAATGAAGACGTGACAGAACTTCTCCCCAACTGACAACGTGACAAGAACATATTAGGCATTGTAAAAGAGCAGCACAAACCTGATACTTTTCGCTCACATGAATCTACTATTTCAATAAGAAGGAGAGAGCTGGAATGAGAAGGCAGCGTTTGCCATCTGGAGCCCTCCATGGAGTGCCTTGTGGACCTGTGCGTCACTTAGTGGTAAATTACAAAATGGCGGCCTGTGGAGTGAATACATGTGGATGCGCATGTATGTGCAACACTGACTCACAGGGAAAGCGCAGGTAGAAAGAGTTGTCAGAGCAGATCTCTGGTTCAGAGTGGACTTGCACAGAGCTGTCCTGTGCCAGTGATGCCCACAGAGGTCCCTAGGGGGCGCCATTTTTATGTTCCCTGTGCAAATGGCAGCCCTTGGAGCCTTGCAAAGTGGAAGCCCCAGGGGGAAGGAAGATTGGCCCAATCAGCACCTTCCACTGAACATCTTGAATTACTGAGTGAGACCCACAGGCATGGAAATAAAGGAAATAACGCAGCCTCCCATTCGAACGGCTCCATTTCCCATTTTCACATCCATTACCTTCCTTGGATTGAGTCATTCCCATTCCAACAAATCTCAGAAAAATTGCAGATGTGGTTCTCTCTGACTGCTGGGTAGATAGTTCCCTGTGCTATTCATCTTACCTCGATCAGGTTGCAGGGTCCGAATTGCATACATTTTCCTCATTAGGAGTGACTGGTGAACGATGACGGCCCCGCCACGCCAGGGAGGGTGGCGGGCTTGGGTGCTGGCCACATCTCAGCATCAGATCGTTGGGATGGTTGTCAGCTGGGGAGAGCCCCCAGTAAATCACAACCACAGATAATGGCACAGTAGGGACAGTGCCTAAGGGAGAAAAAAAAAATAATACCTAAGTCATTTTGTGTGCTATTTTCAGGAGAGAATACTTGGAAAATTCAAAGACATTTGATAATTCTAAACAGCTCGTTACATTACCATGCTCTTTCCCAAAGAGAAAGAGCTCCCAATCTGCATTCATATTGCTAGGGGAGCATCAGGAATCACTCCCGTGCAGATTTTTGGCAAGAGTTGGGGTGTTTTTTTCTGAAGACATTCCCTCTATTGCCTGCTGCTTCATAACACTTGACAAATTCGCGGTTCTTAAAAGCCCCCATAAATGTTTTGTAAATTGCTCCATTTTATCAGGGAGTTCTCTGAGCCTTGCCCGTGCTCTTCGCCATACTTTCATTCTCTGTTCCTTGTTTATCTTTATTTTCATGTATTTCCCAACCTAAAAGGCTGTCATTACGGGCATCTGCATTTTCATTATTATTATCCTGATGTTAAGCACAGAGATTTCCCATCTGCAAGCTGGAAATTCCCACCATTTTGAGATCCTCACTGCTCCTGACAAATTCATAATAAAAAAAGGAACAAATAAAGTCATCGGAAGAATTGTAAGGCATCTCAAGGTTGTTAGGGCTGGGATTTAGCTCAGTTGGTAGAGTGCTGCGCTGCAGTCTCTGAGGTCCCGAGTTCAATTCCCAGCACCACAAACATGGGAGAAGGACATGGCAACCCACTCCTGAGGCAATCCCGAAACAGTCAGCCATTGAAAACTCTATAAGGGTCTCTATGAGTCAGCCCAACTTGACCGCACCTAACAACAACAACAACAACAACAACAAAGTTGTTAAGCTGCTTCAAGGAAGAGACCCACACACATCTCCACTTCTTGTAAATGTGCCTGCGCTAAACAGAAGCCAGAGCGTGGCTCCATCCCAGATACTGAGAGACTCCCCAGAATTCCATCTGGACAGGGGAGTGATCTGGGGGCACGAGGGTGGGAGAGCCTTGGAGAAAAAGAGGCAGGAGAGAGGACCAAGCCGTGATGGAGGGCGGGGGAAGGGATCTGGAGGAAGCATGATGAGTTAGGAACATGGCACGGGAGACCTGAAATTATAGACCTGTTTGGAATATTAATCCCCACAGCTGCGAGAAGGGGGCCAGCCGATGGAAACTTGTTTGGAATACTTTCCCGGACAAGTCCTATTAAAAATGAGATGGTGTACTGTAAATACAGGCCTGCGCACTCCGGTGTGTTGTCAGCACGCCAGCACCTGATTCATTCCCAACAGCACCATCCCCTGGATATTATACTGGGACTGTAAGGCGCGGCCGGCACATGTTTCCATCACTCAGGAGTGCTACCTTTTTAAACCCAGGCATGTAAATGAAATATGTGCCCCCGTCAGGCCGGCCTCGGGCCTGGGACCCAGCAAACACTGATGCACTGCCTCGGGCCCTGCAAATCGGAGTTTATGCTAATGGGGTGTATCAATCCCTCCCAGCCCAGCGTCCACCCGAGAACTTTAATACCCACAGAAGCCAGGTCAGCCAGGCAGCAGCCACCGTCAAAGGAAAGGAAATCC
>VMDO01015477.1:0-50984 GCA_007922755.1 Pedetes capensis
GAATTTCATCATTGGATGTCAAAATTTTTTAAAATTTGGCAATGATATGAAAAGCTAAGTGATTTCAAAATGTAAAATTATTCTATAATTAAAAATTGGTTTATTATGATTAATATACTTTACGAATTTCCTTTAGCTTTTTAAAGTTTTTAGTAGCAATGAGTCACTAACTTATAGAGTTTTCACTTGTCTCATATTTAAAATTTATTGAGCATAATTGATAATAAGCATATTTAATTATTTACTAAGTAGATGTACATTCTAAAAAATGGTGTGGATATTATAGCTATAAATAAGAGGGCAAATCAGAGTTGTTAATATATGTTCATGTTTTCTCTCAGTTGTTTTAGATTATCTCATCCAGTTAGCAATTCTGACCTTATAAAGACTATAAAGTTACAGGAAGCTTATCCTATTACTGATGGCTGTTAAATTACTTCATAAATAATGGTTCTATGTTATCCATAACATCCAAATTTCAACAAGATAATTATATGCACCATAGGAGACTAGAATGTACAATTTGATGAAGAATATCTTTCACTTGGGAACAATATTCATGAACAATATATATAGTAATGTTAATTCAGAACCATATGGTAAGAATTTTTTAACTCTCATATTTAGAATAGAAAAGAACCCCTCTTTGTACTCAGAATGATTTATCAAAGCTCACAGCAGCCAAGCTACTTCCAATGTTTATTGTATTTATACAATACCAGATGTTTTACTAGAATAAAGACCATTTAGTTGATTAATCATTTTTATTCCCTTGAAGAATAAAATCAGTGCACCTGTTTGTATAAATCTTTAATATGGAAAAAATGTCATGCTTATGAATTATGAATGTCTATGTTTGAAAAACTGTAAAGTTTTTAAAAATCATTTAGCTACTAAGATTCTATATTTTTCTCTAGGAATACTTACTGAATTGCTGAATACTTACTCCTAAGACATTTAACATACCTTACTTAATTGAGGAAATTTAATTGAGGAAATTATAGTGAGTAACTATTGCTGCCTTTAAGATAGTTAAAATTGCTGGAACATTTTATGGAAAATATTTAAAGTGATATTTTAATTTTATTTTTAAAGGTGAATCATCACTAAATTTATTTCAACAAAATATATTCTGAGAGTGATCAAAAAATTTTCAAGTAGTCAGAAATGCAGAAGTGTAAATGGACCAAGAACATGGGATTTAGAAGTAAATTAACTTTGTTTTCTTCAGTTATTGTCTGATTTCAGACAATTTTTTAGCTGGTCAGAGTTTACTTTTCATCATTTACAAAGTAACCATATGAAAGTATAGTTCATAAGATTTCCTCAATTAAATAAAGTATGTTAAATGTCTTAGGAGTAAGTATTCAGCAATTATGAGCTTCTTTCAACCAACTGAGTAATAATATAAGTAAATATTTAAAAAGAAATAGGCAAACAAATATCAGAGCAGAATCAATTATAGATTATTTTATCACTTTGCATCTGTGAGATTAAGTGTTTTTATCCTATACACTCACATTTTAATTGTATTCCCTTCTTGGAACAAGTAATTAAGAGCAAGTTTGAACAATACACTTATACAAAAGCAATTCAAATAAATGCTTAAGCTAATTATTTTTGTGCCCAGACTCAAAACTCCAGGGCATATCTCATTATATAGTTTGTGTCTACAGTTCTCACTTTGTAGAAACCATCATCCTCAAAACTCAGATGTGGTGTTCTTATTCACTCATGAATTACTATTTATGTTTACCTACTCCCTATAAGGGGCTGCGATTTAGCTCAGTGGGTAGAGCGCTGCGCTGCAGTTTCTGAAGCCCTGAGTTCAACTCCCAGCACCGCAAAAATGGGAGAAGGGCCTGGCAATCCACTCCCAAAGCAATCCCGAAGTACTCAGCCATTGAAAACCCTATGAGGGTCGCTATGAGTCGGATACCGACTCAACGGCACCTAACAACAACAACAACAACTCCCTATAATGTCTATAATATTCATCATACAAAATGGATACTTTAACATTGTTAGTGTTTTTGTTAGGTGCCATTGAATCAGGTGCAACTCAGTGACCCTATATATAACAGAAAGAAACACTCCCTGATTATGTGGCAGTCACCTGAACTTTTTATGTTGAAGCCTATTGTTGCAGTCATTTTGTCAATCCATCTAGTTGAGGGTCTTTATTTTTTGTTGACTGACAACCCTCCCAAACACAATGTCCATCTCCAGGGATTAGTCCCTCCTGACATGCCCAAATTATGTGAGACAAAGTCTAGCTATCCTTGATAGCAAGAAGCACTCTGGTTGCATTTCTTCTAGGATGGACCTGTTTGTTCTTTTGGCAGTCCATGATATATTCAACATTCATCTCCAGGACAATTCAAAAGCATCAATTCTTCTCTTGTTTCTTTTATTCAATGTCCAGCGTTCAAGAGCATATGATGCAATTGATAATACCATGGTATGAGTCAGGTACACCTTCGTCTTCAATGTGACATCTTTTCAACTCTTTAAAGAGATCTTTTGCAACAGCTTTTTTCAATGCAATGTGTCATTTGATTTCTTGACTACTGCTTCCATGGGTATTGAGTGTAGAATCAAATACAGCAAAATCTTGGACAACCTCAATCTTTTCTCCATTTGTCATGAAGTTGTTTATTGGGCCAGCTGTTAGGATCTTTGTTTTGTTGATGTTGAGGTACAATCCATACTGAAGTCTCTGTTTTGCATTTTTAGCAGTAAGTGCTTTAAATCCTCTTCACTATCAGCAAGCAAAGTTGTGTCATCTGCATAATGCAGGATATTAATGAGTTTTCCTCCAATCCTATTGCAACATTATTTATAAATTCCAGCTTCTTTAATTATTTGCTCAGCATAGAGATTGAAGAGGTTCAATGAAAGGATGCTGCCCTGATGAAAACCTTTCTTGACTTTAAACCAGGCAGTGCTTCCTTGTTCTGTCTGAACAATTGCCTCCTGGTACATGTACAGATTCCTCATGAGTACAATTAAGTGTTCTGGTACTCCCACTCTTCACAATCTTATCCATAATTTGTTGTGATGCACACAGTCAAAACCTTTGCATAGTCATTAAAACGTAGATAGACATCTTTCTGTTATTCTATGCTTTTAGCTAATACCCACCTAACATCAGTAATGATGTCCCTGGTTCTGCACCCTCTTCTGAATCTGGCTTGACTTTCTGGCCATTCCCTGTAAATATACTGCTGCAGTCTAGTTTGAATAAGATATAGTGCTGCAAAATGAGCACTTCAGGATGGAAGGCACTCACAAGACAATTGGAGAAGAGTTGCCTTGACAAAATAAAGTCAACCTTAATGACAGGAATGGAGTAAAGCCCCAGGGATCTCCATTTGCTGATGTGAGGTGACTCAAAATGAGAATGAATACCTGTAAACATCCTTTAACAATTGGAACTTGGAATTTACATAGTTTGATTCTAGGAAAATTAGAAATTGTCAAAAGGGAAATGGAGCACATAAATACCAGTATTCTAGACATCAGTGAGCCAAAATAGACTGGTATTGTCCATTTTGAATCAGATAATCATATGGTCTACTATGCCTGGAATGACAGCTTAAACAGAAATGGGGTTGTATTCATCATCTAAAAGGGCATCTCAAGATCCATCCTGAAGTGCCATACTGTCAGTGTTAGAATATGTTCCATACAACTACTAGGAAGGCCAGTTAGTATGACTATTTTTGAAATTTATGCACCCACCACAAAAGCTTTTCCATAAGCAATTAGCACTTACATCTTTTGTGTTTTGTAGTGAAAACACTATTAAAATATTGGACTTCTATTTATGTACAAAATACACTTATCTATACCTTCTCTTTTTTGTGCTGATGAGCAGTTTTAAAAATGCCTATTTAAGCTGAAAACTGCCTCTTTCCCAAGCCAGCTGCAGGCTGATTGCTTTAATTTGGAGTTTAATGCACACAATACTGATCTTCTTAAAAGTAGAACAGTGACTATAAATTCCATTTCTACAATGAGTGGGGGCTCAAACCAGTCCATTTGCTCTAAATAAGGAACTGGGTATGATGGTTTCACACCCCTTTTTGCTGATTCTTATTCTGTCAGCAAGCACCATGTTGGCCTACACAACATGAATGAGCTCTCATCTTTGTGTCCTAGTTTGCACTTTAGTTTCCTCCCTATACTGGAGTCAGGCCATCAGCTAGTCTACTATTGACAATCTGCCTAATTAACATCAAGTCTATCCGCAAAGTCAATTTTCCCTCATCCCTTCACTTTCATCAAATGGCTAGAGTTTTAGGGCATTGTCCTACCATTATTCTGTTTCTCAGCATCCTGCCACTCATGAATAACAGCCACCAAACTCTACTCAACAGAAAGATAAACACCCATTAATGTCAAACCTGTTTTCCATATGACATAGAATATGAGGTTTTGAAATTTGGCTGTACAGTGCCATCACCCAGGAAGATTTATGACCTACTCATATCTGTTCCCATACTCAGACATTCTGATTTATTTGGCATGCAATAGAATATGAACATTGGAATTTTTCAAAACTCCCCAGATGATTCTCATGGGAAGTCAAGACTGAGAACCACTGATTTAGAGAGCTGACTCCAGCCTTCTCTGACACCTGCCTCAACTACACATTTTCCTGTGCTGCTCACCTTTCCTCCTGCCTACCTTAGAGATCCCAGTTGGTTGTATAGCAAAGTTTATTTGAGTAGTGACAATAGCAGAGTTCTGGAGATTGTGTTATTGCTGTTGTTCTTGTTTGTTGGCTGGTTCATTTATCTTTGAACAGTTATTGTGAGATGAATGCAAATGTGATTGAAAATTCACTGCTGCTTCTAAACCAAAGAGAAAAAAAATAATTCTTATCACTCAACAAGGGAAAAACATGGAGATAAGATGAGGGTCATTTCTTTAGCAGTCTCCAAAGTAACACAGCGAGATGTGTACTTGATGATCTATTAGCATATGAAAATACATTAGAAATTTTTTATTTTAATGTTTTGATAGAAAAATAAAGAAAAATGAAACTTTAATAATCTGGCACATGGGTTGATATTAGTGCTCTCAGTTTTGTATTTAGTTGATCATAGGGCTTGCGAGTTATGTGAGAGGAGAGACATGCAATATCTTGCAGCTTTTCTGTGTCTGATTAGGTGTGTGTCAATATGTTATCCAGTATTTTGTAAAATGCATTCAATGATGAAGATGGCTTACAACAAATTCTTTCAATAAATTTTGGGCCAAAAATTGTGGGTTGAAAATAATAAAAGATTAGAATAAGATCATATCTAATTTTGACTTGTAGACAGGCTATTATGGAAACAGCTCCAGCAATTCAATATTTTGGATATCATTTTGATTTAATGAGAGAAAAAAAGTGGACTCTTAAAACTAGAAAATCCTTAAATAGTCAAGTTTCTCATTACATTACTCAAAAATGAAGAAATTATTATTTATTGGGTACCAATAAATGAAAGGTACTATGACAAGCATGTTATCTCAGCATATAAATTCAATTCCCAAATATGAAAGGAATCTCTTTTTTTTTAGTTCAGTGTTCTCAATATTTTTTTAGGTATACAGCTTCTTAAGTATCCCCCAATAATTCCTGTCTCTAACACCTCACAGTCTTTTTTGAATTCAAATGGGTTTCATAACCAATATCTAATGGTAGGTTAGAAAAGTCTTGTTTCTCTTTTGGGAACTCTATCTAACCTTTCCTATGTATCTATCAAGAGGGGCACGTAGCAAGGAGCTGAGGAACGTCTGTCTCTAGCTGGCGGTTAAGAGAGATACTGAGAACCTTGATTTGGCAGCTGATAAGGAACTGAGCCCTGCTAACAACCACACAAATGAGCATGCAAGTGACCTTCTGTCCGGGGCCAGCCTTGAGATAATTGCCGGTTAGGACAACATGCAAATTGACTTGACCTCCAGAGATCCTGTGGTATTTACCATCATAGCTCCTTGACTTTTTTTTTTTTCTTTCTTTTTTTTTTTTTTAAGAAATAGAGTGAAAAGATAGGATCTAGATACTTAAGGAACTACTTTTTATTCATCACTATCTCTTTTTGTTTTGCTTTTTTGGATTGAATACCAGATGATTTTGGATATATGCCTTTGGAAAAGTCATCTAATGTGATTTTCCTGTTTCTCCATTCTTTATAAGAATCATGATAGCTATTTATTGAATATTGATTTTTATTAAGTGCCTACCATATATTATCTCATTTATCTTCACAAGAACCCTTTTGGATTGCAATTATTTTCCCTACTTTTCATTTTAAAGAACTGAGGTTTAGTGATTGCTCATTGTGTGTAGCTAGTAAGTTAATACTTAAAATCACTCAAGTATAGTTCCAAATTTCTATTACAACATATACCCTTCCTTGTTATGCATTTTCTTACTAAGATATCATGTTTTATTAAGAAAATTGGGACAATGATTCAAGTTTTGCATTTTCTAAGAATAGAATGCATAATTTCTGGAATGGAGGAGCAAATGCCTAACTGGAAAAAAAATCACTCAAGTTTCTTAGGTACTAAACCTAAAGTTGATTATAGTCAAGAAACATCTTGCACTGTTACCATAGTTACATTATTTTGTACAACTTTGGTAGTTTTTCCTAATAATTTACAAATGTAGGGAGGGGGTTAGGGATTTTTTTCTCCTCAGCTTGACAAAGCAAACCAATTTATCCACATTATCCCTTTGCTTTCCTTTTCTGAGGCAGCTTATCTCAGTAGAAAGGTTGGAAAGTTAGAATCAATCAAATGTAGCTTTGAATCAACAAGTTGAACATTCTCCTTGAAACTCTATTTCCTCACCTAGAAAGTGTGGCCAGTAATGTGGATAGGACTTGGTATCATTTTGAGTATTAAATAGAGAGTTAACAAATAAGTAGAGAAATAGGAGTATGTAGAAATGGTAAATATTACACTTCTACAGTTCTGACATCCAAAATGTTTGAAGTTAATAGACTTTTAAGGTGTGAATGATAGGGAATAGATAATATATTTACCTCTGCAGGCATTTTGATAAGTTTAATTATGAATTGACCTCCAAGAGGCCACAGGAACTCTCACATAAAATATAGCATGTGTATCATTTATCTTGGGCTGGGATTTACCTCAGTTGGTAGAGCACTGTGCTGCAGTCTCTGAAGTCCTGAGTTCAATTCCCAGCACCGCAAAAATGGGAGAAGGGCCTGGCAATCCACTCCCAAGGAAATCCCGAAAACAGTCAGCCATTGAAAACACAATAAGGGTTGCTATGAGTCAGATACCAACTTGACAGCACCTAACAACAACAACAACAATATCATTTATCTTATTCAAATCCCAAATTCCAGGAAAAAAATCTAGCCACAAAGTTTCAGAAAAAGTATATGGACATACTATTATTGTTAAATATAATTAAAATGTAGATTCAAACTTCTGTGTAAAACAGAAAAGATTCTATAGGAAATGGTAGTATTAAGTTTTATACTGAATTCTCAAATTTATAATAAAACACTATTAACTTGAAGTGACAAGATTATTTTATAAGTGGCAATTTGCAAAATTAATATGACCTTTTCAAAGCTGAAGAAACTGATTTATGGAAAGGTATATATAATTCAGGCAAAATTAAGTTAAAAATTAAGATCACAGTAGGGACTAAGAATTCTTAATTTACTTGCTTTGTGTTTAGCTCCTTGATTAGACATCGCCATTTTTCAGATCAAGTACTTTGGGAAATGATCAGTTTTGAAAAAGCTTTCCCTTGGTAATATGTAAATAGCAGCTTGTGTTTTCCATATATTCTTATTCAAATTAAGACAATCAAACTAAAGTTTTGGGGGTGGGGCAATGGCTATATATGACCTTTATATTTGCCATTTTTCATATGAAATTACTTAAGCAAATAGTTTGATGAATTGCATGGTATGTGGCAAAATATGACCACAAAGGCAAATGCACACATCTATGCTGGTAAGCCATGTAATAGCTTTGAAATAAATTCATGACAAAAGTAGAAAATTTTATGCTACCTCAATAGTACAGAATATTTATTGCTTAAATCATTTAGTATATTTTTAGTACTTATACATAATTATTTAGATATATTTTGAAATGAAGTTTCACTTAACAAATCTTGCTTTTGTTTTTTAATTGAATTCCTCATTTTACTCCTGACTTTCAATTCACACAACCAAAACTTGAAACCCCTGCCAGTGTACTCTACTCTCATTCTATACGGATATGTATGTCTATGGTAAACAAAAGTTTGAGTCCTTTTTCTTGTGCTAGATTTACCTTTCTTGAGGATTGCTAAAGAATGAAAGGAGAACCTAAAGGCTGTGCAGGCTAGAATTTAGCTCAGTTGGTAGAGTAATGCTCTGCAGTCTCTGAGGTCCCAGGTTCGATTCCCAGCACTGCAAGAATGGGAGCAGGATGTGGCAGTCCACTCCCAAGGCAATCCTGAGGCCATTGAAAACCCTCTGAGGGTTGCTCTGAGTTGGACATGACTCAATGGCACCTAACAACAACAACAAAGGCTGTGTTGTTTCACTATGAAATGACAATAAAATAGAGGCATAATTGGAGGTTATGTACTCTCTCATCATCAGATTTTCCTAATATAAAAAGAAAAATCACTTACCTTTGTACAGACTACACTATGTACTACACATGTTAATTTGATAAAATATCAGAGTTATAAAAGAGTATTTGGGTTATTTTCTATTTTTGAGCACTTAGTCTATTGTTTAGGCACCGAGTGTGCTTTTTATAACCTGGGAGAATTATTTGCTCAGAGATAGAAGGAGCTAGAGGTCTCATCCAATTTGAATTTCCCTCAAACTTTGCCATGTCTTTTGAAATTGTGGAGTAGGTATATGAATAGTTCTATGAAAATGCTTCATTAATAGGATGTCATGTGATTTTAGATATAAACTCATTTATTTGTAAAATTAATTTCTCTGTAAATTTAAATGAAACAGAGGAAACATTGTGGCAAATATTTGCATTTATGAATGCAAGCCAATCTAACAAGTTATTGTTTTATTCACTTCTATCTATAAAGTATAAGTGATAATTTTTAAGTTTTCATTTATTTTTTAGCCATTATCTTTGCAAAGTGCTGAGGACTATACATGTATCCAAATGGGGTACTGAAAACAGAAATAGTCTCCTTATCCCATTTAGGCTTCTGGGTCATATTCCTTTGGGTTCTGTTATGGTTTGAATATGAAATGTTCCCACAGGCTCATGTTTGAATGCTTCATCCCCAGCTGGTGGCACTATTTCGGGAGCTGTGGAACTTTTAGGAGGTGGAAACTAGCTAGCAGAAATAGGTCTCTGGGGGCTGGCCTTTGAAGGTTATACTTGGCCTCTAGTTCCTGTCAGCTTCCTCTGCATCTTGGTCTGCTGTGATGTGAACAACTGTCCTCTGCCACACTCTTCTGCCACCATGATATTCTGCCCACATGCATGAGACCAAACAACTATGAACTGCACCTCTGAAACTGGGAGCAAAAATAAACTTTTTCTCCTTAAAGTTGTTTTGTCAGGTATTTTTATTAAAGTGACACAAAAGTAATTAATGCAGGGTCACACTGGTGTGATAGCTCTATTTGAGCATCACCATTACTGGGACTGGGGTTTAGTTCAGTTGGTAGAGAGCTGTTCTTTGCTCCCTGGGGCCCTGGGTTTGATCAACAGCACCGCAAACATGGGAGAAGGACATGGCAATTCACTCTTGAAAAAATCCCCAAACAATCAGCCATTGAAAACCCTATGAATAGCTGAGAAGCACTGACAATAATGCCAGGCATCGCCCAGTGTCCAGAAGTTTCATTCTGTTGTACATAGGGTCTCTATGAGTCAAACCTGACTTGATGGCAACTAACAACATCAAATCACCATGAGTTATCTTAAAATGGGATCACAGGTTACTAATATTTATGAAAATTTAGACTCCAGATTAAAATAACAAAAACAAAAACTAAACTATCCCCTGTATGTTGTTCTACCAATTGCTAAATATGGAGGGATTATCTATGGTATTAATAATCTTATACATTATTTATAGTCACTGATATTGGACTCTGCCTCCACATATTTTTATTAATTAAAATAGGCAACAGAATTAAACTTTTGTTTTAGCAGTTTTAAAGTTTCAGAGGAGTAACAAGTGCTATATTTTTTAATTTTTCTCTTTCATTGACCACTTTTATTTTTCTCTGAAATTTTTATTAGTATTTTAATAATATATGTTGATGGGATTGTTGTTGTTAGGTGCTGTCCAGTAAGGTCCAACTCATAGAGATCCTATGTACAACAGAATGAAACACTACCTTATATTATGTCATGCCCAGAACTAAATTTGCATTGATCTTTGTGAAAAGTTTGGTTTTTTTTAAACTCTGAATTATAATACATACATTTCCTTAGAATAACAATCTATAATAGAAAAAAAAAATCAAAAAAGAAAATCACTGTAACTGATATTTTATATTTTTTTCTTTTTAAATTTTTTGGGGATATTATTATGTTACAGACACTACTTGGATGATTCATTGCTATAAGTTAAATTAACAAATGTCATTTGGAGGTAAAATAAGAGTCTTTAGTACTATTGTGAATACGATACTTATTATTTTTTAATTATATAATGAAGATTTTCATCTTTATATCTCAGTTTAAATTAGTTTTAAACTCACAACATATTTAAATATTGGAAAGTCTTAACTATTTATATTAGGGATTTTCACATTAAATTATTTAATCCTTTCAGAATTTACATGCCATTTCTTGAAATAATACTGATAGTGAGCTAATTAGATATTCATGCTCATAATTTCTTGATATTCAGTGGAATATTTGGCTAGAATTATTTTGAGGTTTTAGAAAAAAGATTTATAGGAAATAAGTTTATAATAAAATATTTCCCTTCAGATAGGGCAGAACATAGCAAACCTTTATTTTTGCATATGAACAAAAGGGTTTATGAACTCAGAAAATTACCTAGAAAAATAAACAAAATTTTCAAAATTAATCCTCTTGGACAGGTTCCCCTACTTCTGTCAAAATGTGAATCATTTTATCTAATTACAGGAGCAGAAAAGAATAAAGAAGAGAAAAATTGTAGTAAGTCCAGGATGTTGCAGCAAAAGAAAATAAAATTCCTGTTCCTTGGAAAAGGATTAGAATAAATTTAGGCATAATTTACTAATTATAACCAGTTGATATTATTGGTGACATATTGATTGGCAGAAGGCAGAGTTACAAGGTGTTCCATGGGATGTACTCCTGCTGAGCTAATTAACCCACTTACAGTCTTTATCCATGGGTTGCATTTTCAGCAGAAGGATAGATCCAGGCCTTTGTATCTTTTGATTGCTCAGTGTTCTGACACCTGAGTGCAAAGCTCAACATTGAGATTAGATGGTGTTGACAACACCTACTACACATTTCTCACATCTTCTATTACATATAATAGTTCCATAAACTGTAAGTGTTAGGGTGACATGTGGTGACAGACCGTCAGTGTTGTCATTTGGGCATTAAAATAATCAACTGAATTATCAACTTTAATTAGCTTGCTCTTCCTACTCTAATACCAACTGAAATTTGGAATATCAGGAAAGGGCTGATGCCGAATCATGTTACTGTCTGTTTTTCTCCTTGAATTGAGCTGTTGGAAGTAGTTTCATTACAGTAATGCTTTGCTTAGCAATGAGATTACGTTCTGAGAAATTCATCATTAGATGATTTCTTGTGCAAATAGCATAGAGTATACATTCAAAAGCATAGATGACATTTTCCACTAAAGAGCTAGACCATCGACCATATATATAATGTGTGTGTGTGTGCATACACACACACACATTATATATATATATATATATATATATATCCTATTGCTCCTAGGACCATGATGAACAAAATAAAATGAGATTAAAACAAGCACAAGATAAAAAAATGCAATTCAGATTTCAATAAACATGGATGAGGTTATTGCAGGGGCAACATGGCATACTTAGCACAGTAAACTTTATATATGTGTGTATGTATATATACACACACACATATATGGTACACTCTAACAATTAAAAGTATAGTGTAGTAAATACATAGTCATTCATTATTGTCAGTATCATAGTAACATAGTCATTTATTTTCAAGTGTCAGTATTATGTAGTGCACATATTTGCAAGTACTATACTTTTATATGACTGAGAGTGCCATGGATTTGTATATACATAATCAGCACAAGCATGTAAATTTTATGTTTTACTATGACATTAGGATGCCTGTAGCTGTAGCCCTGTGGCATCCGATCCTGTCAGATCTCGGAAGCTAAGCAGGGTCAGGCCTGGTTAGTACCTGGATGGGAGACCGTCTGGGAACACCAGAAGCTGTAGGCTTAGGAGAAGGACCTGGCAACCCCCTCCTAAATATCAATCTGCCATTGAAAACCCTAGGAACAGCAGAGAAGCACTGACAATAGTGTTTCCCCTGTTGTACAGAGGGTCACTATGAGTCAGATACCGACTTGATGGCACCTAACAACAACAACAACATGACATTAGGATAGCTATAACATCATTGTTGTTGTTGTTGTTGTTGTTAGGTGTCGTTGAGTGGGTGTCTGACTCATAGTGACTGTTTCGGGATTGCCTCGGGAGTGGATTGCCAGGCCCTTCTCCCATCATAACATCATCAGGCAATAGGAGTTTTCCAGCTCAATTATAAACTTATGGGACTACCCTTGCATATGTAGTTTGTGATTGATCAAAGCCATGTTGTATGATTGTATTATAAATATAACATAAGTTAATATGCATGAAAAGTCTGTTGTTGTTAGGTGCCATTCAGCCAGGTCCAACTCATAATGACCCTACTATGTACAACAGAATGAAACACTCTCCAGCGCTGTGCCGGGAACATGATCTTTTTTATGTTTAAGCCCATTGTTGCAGACACTGCATCAATCCTTCTAGTTGAGGGTCTTCCTTTTTTTCATTGATATGCCACTCTCCCAAACATGATGTCCTTCTGCAAGAATTGATCCCTACTGACAATCTGTCCAACATACATAAGATGTAGTCTAGCCATCCTTATTTCCAAGAAGAAAAGAGTAACATCATCTAAGCTGTGAGTGTCATTAGTAACACTGTCATGCCTGTCCTGATTCTCTGAACTGATTCAAAATGTTTACCTTTCCTGGTCATTTTGACACTGGGGAAAGCCAGAAGTCACCCAGTGACAGATTCAGTGAATAAGGTGGATACAGGACACATCATAATGTTTTTATTTGACAAAAATTGCCATATTAGGAGCGATGTGTGACACAGACTATTGTCATGATGAAGCATGAAACTAAAGACATTCAAGAAAGAGTGACTTTTATAATGCAGTGTCTTTCAGAACTGCTTCAGAAAGTGGCAAGAGCAATGTGATCAGTGTGTTTGTAGCCAAAAGGAGTATTTTAAAGGGAATTTGACTACTATCAGGACACATATGGCAAAAAGTGTATATGAATTTGACAGAAAATCAAGAAAGTGGTGGAAAAAGGTATTTTACAAGCTCATATTATGCATTTCAATTATTTTACTAACCATGTTCTTATTTACATTGTAATGAAGAGTTTCTGGAAATAAAATACTTATTGTCATATTTTTATTTGAAATTGGTAGTCAAAGGCAAATGTTAATGACAGTGTATCTTTTACTGTAATAAATTTTTAAAAATTTAAACATTCACCATATTTTTTGTTCATACCTCATATATTTTAATTTTGTTACATACCAAATACCACATCAGTGCTATGAGTAAAAAGTAAATTTCATAACTGCAAATCTCTGAACTTTGGAGACCTATAGGGAAATTAGGATATCTAGAAGCTAAAGGAACAAAATACAAAATTAAACATATTTTAGAAGACTCTGGTTTTCAATACTGGGGGGTTTTGAACCCAGCACCTTGAACTTGCATGTTTTGCAAATACCGTAACCCTGAGCTACACCCTCACCCTATTTTTTACTTTTTCTTTCTTTTTTTTTTTTTTTTAAATTTTGAGACAAGGTCTCACTAAGTTACACAGGCTGCCTCTGGTCTAGAACTTGCAATCCTCCTGCCTCTGCCTCCCGAGTTGATGGGATTACAGGCTTGAGCTACTGTGATTGACTAGTCTTTTGTTGTTGTTTTATTTTGTTTGTTTCTTTTGTGACAAGGTCTTGTTATGTAGCCCAGGCAGACCTTGTAATCCTCCTGCCTCAGCCTCCTAAATGCTGGGAAAACAATAATGTGTTTGCCATGCTTGGTAGAGTATTCTTTCTGAAAAGTGAAATTAGAGTGAAGTTCCAGGTGGGAGTTAGTCTACAATGACCTGCACACTCCCAGGCTAAATTTAGAATGGCAACTTTCTCTGATAGGCTAATGCTAACTGTGAATTTAGCACATGAGGAAAACTGGGGCAAAAAGGCACAGTAATAGTAAGAACTGCTATTCCCTCAGGTAATTTCTGTTCTGTGAAGTCAGAAATTTCCCTTTTTCATATTATTTTCTCCATTTATATGAACTTGATCTTTGAACTAATTTACAATTATGATTTCACTAATATTTCTTACTATGTTTCTGAACTCACAAACTAAACATAAAATTGGTACCAATTCCTTCAATATTAAGTAGACCTGAAATATGGAGCACTGACAATTAGCACAATAAGATTATGTTGATCAGAGTCAGCATTTTTGTTCTAAGTTTGTTGTATTTTGGGGGGTGACATCATCACAAAATCTTGTGATACTACTACCACCTTAAATTTAGTACAATAGCTTATACTAGATACTAGAAAAATAGAATATCATATTTTATTTACAATTTCATTTTGGTAAAGTATGTAATTCCCTTGTAACATTTACTATAAAATAACCTTCACAGAAACCTATTTTAAAAAAATGAAACAGTGATCAGATGGGTATCTGATGTTCTGGCATATTATCTAGTTGGTAAATTCTTTTATACAACTTCTCAGTATCAAAGAGATAGTTTAAGTACAATTTCTTACCCTCAGGAAAATAAAATATTAAAAACTTTCATAACACTATCACATCTGACAAAATATTTCCTAAGTTTAGGTTCACTCACCAAAGTAAATACAAGTAATGTATGTGAAACCATGTAACCGTATGACTAGTGGAGATTTCTTTATGGATCAAGAATTAAAAAGATAAAATTTGATTTGTGGAAGGATATTAAGAAATCATTGAACATTAATAATGCCTGAATGGATGAAGGTTTCAATACTGTGTGAAAATTTATGAAGTTGCTCAGCTCTAACCTGGGATTGATTCAGCACTTCTCTAGTTCTAATGCCACTGTACTATACTATCCTTGGCCAAAGAGAATTTGATCAGCATAAAGAATCAGCAAAGTTCATAATGGAAACTCGAATTTTCAGCAAACATGCAATGGCAGTAACTGGAATATTATATATGCCAAGATTGTACTAAGCAGTCTATAGTGTTTGTTATTAAATAAAAAAAAATTCTTATCAGGTTATCATTGATATTTATAACTTACAAAGTCTGCCTTGTAGAAGCCCAGTCTTCCTCTGTCCTCAATCTCCTCAACATTTTTACTGGTAAAAAAACAAAACTCCTCAAAGTAGTAGCATCACAAAAATGACAGAACAGCAATATGAATTATCAGTACAGAAGTTACTAAGCTTATAATAGTTAAACTTTTATAAATTCATAAATGGAAAAAATTGTATTTAATACACTTAACTTACCAACCACCATAGCTCAGCCACAGCATATGTGTAGAATGTTCATTGTTTACTCACATGATTGGCTAATTGGGAGCTGCAGCTTGCCTCCACTGCCCAGCAGTACAAAAGAATCCTCTTGAATACCACGGGCCCAGGAAGACATCAAAATTTAAAATTTGGAATACAGTTTCTACTGAGTGCCTACAGCTTTCACATCATTTTAAAGTCAAAAACTCGTAACTCATACCATCCTAAGTTGGGGACCTTCAATGTAAAGTTAAAAGGCATTAAAAATTAATTGTCTCTAATAATAGGAGTTAGGTCTCATGTGATTATGGAGGCTGAGAAGTTACACAGTAGATTTCATGAAAGCAACACAACCAAGAAAGCAATGGTGTAATTCAGTCATAACTCCAAGATCCTAGAACCTAGAGCTCAAGAAGAGCTTTTGTACAGTATGGACCTCAGTGGCTTGAATGATACCCAAATAGATTTGTACTGTTTGGACACTCAATCCTTTGACTGATATACAACCACATTGGTGCTTGTTGATCTTCTTTATTCAATGTACTGATTCATATGCTAATCCCTTTCAGAAACATCCTCATGGGCATATCCAGAAGTAATGTTCTATCATACCTCTAGGCATGGTAGTCAAGTTGTCACATAAAATTAACCATTACATCTACTATTACAGAGAAATGCTTCAATATGAGAATAATTTTTTTTTGCTACTAGGGAATAATAAACTATACTAATTAAATTCTAAAACAGGAAATATACAAGAAGCCTAATACACAAAGAGGTAACATTTATCTATTGTTTTCCCTTTCTAGAAACAACTCATCCTACTTAGGTTAGTGTTCTCTCTTAAAAAGAATAAGCAATTGTTATAAAAAAAGTTTAGGGAATTATCCAACCCTCATCTTGTCCCCTGATTGGTAATCAAGGATCTGCCCTTGATTGCCCAAGGAGTGACATCTGGTTTCACTCTTTATTTGAATGTCACTCATAAATTGGTTGCACCTAGCCCCTTGCACCCCCACCTGATTGTCATCTTGAGGCAGTTAAGGCAGTTACCTAAGGACTATATAAACAAATCTCGCTCTGCCTGTGAGGCTGCTGATGGTGATGCTGCATGATGCATGCTGCTAGCTTCCTTCTGGGGGGTTGCTTGCTGCCGGTCTGCTCTGCCACTCCATCCCAGACAGGGAACACCATCGCCAGATCAAGAGAGAAGTCTGCCTGCCCTCACAGAGGTCACCCCATCACCAGACCCAGATGGAGATCATTGGAGACCAGCAGCGGAGGAGAAGCCAGCCTTGGAGGGATTCATCTGGAGGGCCCCTGGCCCACCTCTGAAGATGAAGAGTCTCCGGACCCAGCACTGGAGGTAGAGCTGCAACACCCGAGAACCATGACATTTCCACTATCCTGAAGGGTGGGCCTGAGAGCTGAGATGTACAATAAAACCTTTACCAAATTAATGCAGAAGCCAGCCGTCCTTGACTCCATCTGCTGTGCCTTGCCAGTCTCCCAGTGTGGAGCCCCAATCCTGGTCAGAGAAGAAAGAGCTAGCCTGTGCATAGGCCACAGGGAGGGGCTACCCACAAAAACTGAAGTCTTTTATAATTTTAAAAAGTGAGGGTCGTCTTGAATTTTGATCATAAAGAAATGTAGTCAGCAAAAACTTTTCTTCCTAATCTTGATTCTGGTGGTTCTGGGATTGGCTAACAAAAACATTGTGATGAGGTAGAAGGTGTGTCCTTGATGGAGAAGGGTGAATAGCATCATAACTGAAACCATTATGTCTAATCTCCTTTTAGTTTGACCTAGGATTGTAAAGTAACTGCTGTCTTACTATATCACATAAGGTTTCCTACTCAGAAGTCAGCTAACACTAATAATAAGACATATGACTTTAGTTTGATTGTCAAGGTAAATTAAAAATATAAAAATAATAACAAAATCACCCCTTCAGGGTTTTATACTATGAGTTGCACCCATTCATGTAGTAAATAAAGCCACATGTGCACACACACACACACATGCACACACATGCATAACTAGGAAATTCCCAAACACAAATGCAAAACTTTGATGATCAAAAGAAATAATAATCAATACAATATCATTTTCATAATGAAGATTCAAAACAAAAATTAAGCTAAATATAGGCAGAGTATATTTCAAGAAATGGCTACAATAAAACTCATCCAAGTAAAAACAGAATGGGACATCAAAAAATATGGCAAAAAAACTGGAATCTTCTACACGTGAAATACATTTTATGTTATATACATTGTGATGTTCATTAATTTTATTGTATTAAATTTGTCACAGTATACAATATGATAAAGTACTCTTATTTTTGTTTCAATTTTCTTGCTTCTTCAATTAAAATTTTAAATTTTGGATGACAGGAATCATTTGTATATTCCTTTGTATTCTTCAAATGAGTTTAACTTCAACTGTTTGTGCCAGCACAAAATATATATTTGTTGGATGAAATATATAATTGTTCATCAAGCTATATATTATAGAAAATATTAAATAAAGATATTGTCCTGATAAAGAACTAGTAGAGATTCATATAAACTGATCAGGCAACTTCAGTAATACAAATATTTACATAGCAAAGGTTAGAAAGCTTACTTATAAGCAAATATCATAGTGGGAAATATCTATTTGAATAATAGGATGTAATGTGTATTCTATATGTTGATAATCTTATTAAGAATATAGGTAATTTGATAGATGGAAAGATAAAAGGCTCGGAGAAGTACAATAATTCTAGATGTCACAATAGAGATGTTGCAAAAACAGAGAATAACACTAAGGCTTTAAATACTGTTTACTATACATACTAATTCACATTTTGTTTGATACATTTCTCCTAGAAACTAATTATTTTTAAAAGGTTATATGTTAACACAAAGTTTTTATTTACTTTTCTGACTACTGTTAACTATCTAATATTTCAGTTTTCAGGGAAGTTTGAATATTTCAGGTTCCTTTCAGTTTCTAACATATGTTATGACTTAAAAGCAGAAACAATCCTTGTGTTGATTGCTTCTGGATCCCCACTGACAATGTATCCAAGATGCATCAGATACTCAACATATTTATGAAGTTCACATATGTTACCTTTAGTCACTTGATTTTAACTCTCAAGAATATTGCTTTTTAATATTAGTAATATCTTTCTTATTCAGTTATCATGCTGGAATATGAAATGCCACATATTCTCATGTGTTAGTGCTTGGTCCCCAACTGGTGGTCTTATTTTGGAATGTTCTGGAACAAAATTTTTAGGAGATGGAATTTAGCTGGAGAAAGTAAGTCACTGATGATGAATTCTTGGGGGTATCTTGTCCTTGACCCCTTCTTGCCTCTGTCTACTTCCTATCTACCATGGGGTGAAGAAGCTCCTCTGCCATATGTACCTGCCACCATGGCCCCAAGGACATGGGGCCAAGCAACCATGGACTGAATACAAATAAATACTTCCTTCCTTAGGATGTTTCTGACAGATCTTTGGTCACAGAGATAAGAAAAGTAACCAATACATTCAGTAATGATTCTTTTCTACATGATTTTACAATTTGAAATCTAATTCCATTAGGACTGCTCATATTTTGTGCTGAATCTCTTCCTCCAACTTTTCCTCTTCTTTGTTTTAGTAACTAGCTTTAAATGTTAAATATGCTTAATATAAAATGGTAATAAAAGTAAATACACTGTTACACTTAAAGTAATTATCTTTTTTATTAATTTTTAACACTTTCTTAAAAAGTAATTGAAGTTTTCTTTTCACCAAGTGATTTTTTATTGTTACCAAGAATGTTTAATGAGTGCCTATATTTTATTATTAATCCAAATATCTTTATAAGTAAAACACTATTCTAAGTATATCATCATTAGTAGTTATAGGGACTTGGTAAAACCAATGGGCATTGTCTTCTTTTCAGACAAAAGGACCTCAGCCATGCCCTGAAAATATTTAAGTGTACCTTGAAAGAAGTCCTTTTACTGTTTCCAAGTTATCACAGATGCTTTGTTCACATTTATACTGATCAGCACTAGTGAAATAGCCAAAGGAGCTAAGGAACTCAATTTGATAATATAAGTGCTGTAAGAAACTGTTCTTTGACACTGTATTTTAGTCATTGATTTCCAGTAAAGGTGAGGTTCAAACACACATAGTACATTTACCTGGCCATTTATTTGGTATAATTTTCATTGGTAAAATTTTGTTTGGCTTGTATCATAAATTCTTTTGGATTACTATTTTCATGAACTAGCATATATTATACCAATGGTAAATTCAGGTACTTGTAATATTTAAAAAACAGCTTTGAAAGAGTTGCAGATTCAAATGAGAGTATATTGCCTAAAAAAGTGAGCACTGAAGTCAGCATACTTGGGTTTCCTATCTGTCTCAATGTTGTGTTATCTTACTCAATACATTACCTAACAGGCAGCTGCCTCTGTTTCTTCATCTGTAAAATTGAGATAATAAAAGTATCTGAATCATAGTACTTTACTTAGGAGTCACTAAACACATGTGAAAAGATTGGCCTGGTACATGTTAAATGCTTATTAAATATTGTTGTTATTAGGTGCTGTCAAGTCAAAAATACCAGACACTGTGCCACAATAGGCACTATTGTCAGTGCTTCTCTGCTATTGGTAGAGATTTCAATGGCTGATTTTTGGGGGAGTGGGCTGCCAGGTCCCTTTCCTGAGTCTACAGCACCTGGTGTTCCCAAGTACTAACCAGGCCCAACCCTGCTTAGCTTCAGCGAACTGGTGACATCAGACACCAGGGTGTTAAAGCTGTAGGCTAACAAATATTAGTTATGTTAATGATTAATGTGTTAATTTTTGTTTATTTCAACATAGAAAATGCATTTACAGGTGATCTTTTCAATACTCTGGCCTCTGCGTTTGCTGACTTCTTTGCTAATAATCTTGCCCTCCAATCTATTTCAGTCACACTGCAAGGTCCAATAGTGTAGACACATGTGACTATTCATATTTCATACAAATACATAAAGTTAAATAAAATTAGAAATTTATTCATCAGTTGCACTAACCATATTTCCAGTGCTCTATACCAACATGCCAACATGTGGCCAGGGACTGCTGTACTGTACAGCAGAGATATGCAGAATTTCTGTCACCACAGAAAACTCTACTGGATAACACTGCTGGGTGCCTTAGAGTTAGTAACTTTAACACTTCCCCAGTCTCAGTTCCTTGCGTTCTATATGCCCAATTGTTATTGAGTGGATATCACTACTAATGTTTTCCAAAGTGTGCATCCAATTAGTAAACCAAAAGATAAAGATTTTGTATGCTTTTTATTTGAACTCTAGTTTATTTCCATAATTTCCATGTCCTCAAAATTAATGTTTTATGTCACAACCTCAGAAAATACTAAACCTCTACTTACTGTTAAAAATGTTAGTTTTAGTTGTCTGGAACCCCCATCGGAATTAATTTCCTAATATGCAGACTTTTGCATAGAAAATAAGATATTACTCATATGAAAAAGTGCTTTGCACTGATTTTTGGATTGCAATTATACACACTAAGACAGAGAATGTCCTCAGTAATTGGAGTTGTTGTTGTTAGGTGTCATCGAGCTGGTGTCCGACTCATAGCGACCCTACATACAACAGGTGAAACATTATTGTCAGTGTTTCGCTGCTATTCATAGGGTTTTCAATGGCAGATTGATTTTTGGGAGTAGGTTGCTGGGTCCTTCTTCCAAGCCTATTGGTGTTCCCAGGCAGTCTCAGATCCAAGTACTAACCAAGCCTGACTCTACTTAGCTTCCAAGATCTGATGGGATTGATGTCACAGTCCTACAACTGCTGCAGGCTAATAGCTGGAGAGAGAGTATAAAATTTAAATGCATTACGTTGATGACTTTTGACACTGAATAGATTACAGCTTAACATTTTCTCAGATAAAATTATTATTATTTGTGGAATTTTTACTTCCTATTATTTGATCACTGACAGCATTGTACTTTCCAAGAGATCTTGGGATATCTTTTTTCATGATGAATGCAAACCTATTTCTTCTTAACCTGTCATTTCCAGCATAGTACACCATATGATTATTTGATTCCAAATGGCCGATACTAGTCCATTTTAGCTCACTGACACCTAGAATGTTGATGTTTATGTGTTCCATTTCTCTTTTCATGATTTATAACTTTACTAGATTTATACTATGTACATTTCATGTTCTGATTATTAATGGATGTTTACATTGTCCTTTCTCATTTTGAGTGGTGCCACATCAGGAAATGGAGGTCCCTGGGACTTTACTTCATTTCTGTCATTAAAGTAGATGTTACTTTGAGGAGACAACTCTTCCCCAGTCCTCATTTAAGTGCCTTCCAACCTGTGGGTCTCATTCTCCATCACTATATAATTTCTCTGCTATTCATAGGGTTTTTAAAAGCTAATTGTTTCAGGAGTGGGTTAGCCATGTCCTTCTTCCTAGTTTGTCTTAGTCTGGAAGCTTAGCTGAAACTTGTCCAACGGATGATCCACCAACAACATTTTTATTGCAAATACATTGTTTTCACCAATACAAAGGTGACTGTACACATGGAGGGTCTGCAGCTGTACTGTTGTGGTGTCAGATCCCATCAGATCTTGGAGCCTAAGCAGGGTCAGGCCTGATTAGTACTTGGATGGGAAATTGCCTGAGAACACCAGGTTATGTAAGCTTGGGAGAAGGACCTGGCAACCCACTCCCAAAAGTAATCAGCCATTGAAAACCCCATGGATAACAGAGAAGCACTAACAATACTGTCACTTGTCATACATAAGGCCGCTATGAGTTGGACACTGACTTGACAGAACCTAACAACAATAACAACATACACATAGACTTCACTAGCAGGAACATACAGGAACCAGATTGAATACATTTATGGGAAAAGATGGTGGAAAATTCAATATCAAAAGTCAGAACAAGACCAGGTGTTGATTGTAGATCAGATCATCAATTGCTCATATGTAGGTTCAAACTGAAACTGAAGAAAATTAGAACAAGTGTATGAGAGCCAAGGTATGACTTTAAGTATATCGCAGCTGAGTTCAAAGACCACCTCAAGAACACGTTTGATGTATTAAACACTAATGATTGAAGACTAACTGAGTTGTGACATGACATAAAAGACATCTCTAATAAGGAAAGCAAAAGGTTATTAAAAAGACAGGGAAAAAGAAAAGATCAAATTACAAGGACTCTGAAAATTGTCCTTGAACATTGGGCAGCTGAAGCAAACAGAAGATATGACAAAGTTAAAGAACTAAACAGATGTCAAAGGGCAGATCTAGTAGACAACATCAAATGTTTCCCAGTGGCTGGGGAGGCAGAAGCAGAAGGATCGCAAGTTGGAGACCAGAGGCAGTCTGTGTAACTTAGCAAGACCCTGTCTCAAAAAGTAAAAAAAATGGGCTGAGGGTGCAGCTCAGTGGTCCAGCACTTGCAGAGCATCCCAAGAGTGAGGCCCTGGGTTCAACCCCCACTACCACAAAACAAAACAAAACAAAACAAAAAAACACCTAAAATAAAAAAATTCAATCAATAAAAATGAAATAAAATAAAATAAAAATCAAATATTATAATGACATGTGTAAAGAGCCTGAGATTGTCATTTGCTGTTTTAGAGAGCCAGATATAGAAAACCAAAAGGGAAGAACATGTTTTGCTTTCCTCAAGCCTAAAGAATTGAAGAAAATTTCAAGCCTCAAGTGGCAATAGTGAAGGATTCTACAGGGAAAACATTAAATGACATAGGAAATATCAAAAAAAGATGGAAGGAATACACAGAGTCATTACATCAAAAGAAGTTCAAGAGGTTGCAAATGATTAGGAACCAATAGTACTGAAAGAATAAGTGAAAACTGACTTGAAGAAACTGGTGAAACACAAGACTCTAGGAATTGATGGAATACCAATAGAGATGTTTCAACAAACAGATGGAGGTGCTCACTTGTTTATGTCAAGAGATTTGGAAAATCGTTACTTGGTCAACTAACTGGGAAAAATCCATATACAAATATGGATTACCAAGGGAGAGGATGTAACTGAATGTGGAAATTATTGAATGATATATTTAACATCTCATGCCAGTAAAATTTTGCTTAAGGTCACTCAAAAGTGACTGCAGCATTATGTAGACAGTGATCTGCTAGAAAATCAAGCTGGATTCAGAAGAGGCCATGGAACCAGAGACATCATTGCTGATGTCAGAAGGATATTAGCTGAAAGCAGAAAATAACAGGCAGTTGTCTATCTATGTTTTATTGACTATGTGAAGGCATTTGACTGCATGCATCATAACAAATTATGGATAACATTGCAACAAATAGGAATATCAGAGCACTTAATTGTACTCATAAGGAATCTGTACATGGACCAGGAGGCAGTTGTTGAATATAATAAGGAAACACTGCCTGGTTTAAAGTCAAATAAGGTGTGTGTCAGGGCTGTATTCTTTCCCTGTACCTTTTCAATTTTTATGCTGAGCAAATAATCCAAGTACTTGAAATTTATAATGAAGAATGTGGCATTATGATTGCAGAAAGACTCATTAATAACCTGCACTATGCAGATGACACAACCTTGCTTGATGAAAGTGAAGAGCCTTTAAAATATTTACTGATGAAGATAGAGAACATAGCCTTCAGTAAGGACTGCATCTCAACATCAAGAAATCTTTACAATTTGGTCAGTATGTAATTTCATGGCAGATGGAGAAAATATTGACATTGTCCAAGATTTTGCTTTACTTGGTTTTACAACCAACATCCACGGAAGTAACAGTCAAGATATTAAAAAATACATTGCATTGGGAAAAGCTGTTGCAAAAGACCTCTTTAAGGTGTTGAAAAGTAAAGATATTACATTGAAGACAAAGGTGTGCCTGACCCATCCCTGGTATTTTCAATCACACATGTGATGGGGGGCTGGGATTTAGCTCAATTGGTAGAGCGCTGCTCTGCTGTCTCTGAGGTCCTGAGTTCGATTCCCAGCACCACGAAAATGGGAGAAAGACATGGCAACCCACTCCCAAGGCAATCCTAAAACAATCAGCCATTGAAAACCCTATAAGGGTTGCTATGAGTCAGACACAACTCGACGGCACCTAAGAACAACAACAATATAGTTGTGAAAGCTAGTCATTGAACAATTTATGATTTTCAATTATGGTGCTGGAGATTAAGATAGAATATACCATGAACTGCCAAAAGAACAAACAGATCCATTCTAGAAGAGGTGCAACCACAGTGCTCTTTGGAAGCAATGATAACTAGACTGTGTCTTATGTATTTTGGACATGTTATCAGGAGGGACTAACCCCTAGAGAAGGACATTATATTTGGGAGAGTGGCAGGTCAATGAAAAAAAGGAAGATCCTCATCTAGATGGACTGACACAGGATCTGCAAAAATGGGCTTAAACATAAAAAGATCATTTGTCTGGCACAGAGTCAGGGATTGTTTTGTTCTGTTGTACAAAGTGTCGCTAGCATTGGATTGACTTGAGGGCACCTAATAACAACAAAAATTGTCTGATGAATAAACATTTCCATTACCTGGTAGTCACTTCTTGAAGTTTTCTGTGGGTTGAACAGGATGATTTTTATTTTATTTTAAGAGATTCATGCCAAGATAAAAACAATATTGTCAAAAAATATTTTTGCCTTAACAATTTAATGTTAATTGGCCACTTAAATGAAGAATAACAAAAACCTAGGAAAGATTATATTGTTTCATTCATTAATATACTTAATTTAGGGAAACACTTTTTTCTCTTCTGTGGTAGCATTTTTGTTGTTGTTAGATGCCACCTTGTTCGGTCTGACTCATGGAGATCCTACATACAGCAGGACAAAACACTATCCAACACTATGCCATGTACATGATCTTTTAATGTTTAAGCTTCTTGTTCCTGGGGAAATCATTTTCCACAGTATATTTAACAGTGCTTCTCTGCCATTCATAAGGTTTTCAATAGTTACCTGCTTAGGGAGTGGGCTGCTGGGTCCCTCTGCCTAGTTTGGAACCTCAGCTGAAAACTGTCCACAACAGATTGTCCTGCTAGTGCCTGAAATACTGGTGGCATAGTGTTCAGTATCACAGCCACACACAAGTCCTTACAGCATGACCAGCTGACAGACATGTGGGGGATTTTAGTAAGAGCTGATTCATACAGAAACACAAATTTCAGAACTATTTTGTTACACTTACATGCACTATTTTATCAAAATAAAAATTTCTCAGCAAGTCTATGATGATCAATTCTATAGAGTAACATATAAGTAATTTATTACAATGTAGATTTTCTTCCTTATTACTTTAAATAAAATTTGCTGTTGTTGCTGTTAGTGGCCATAGAGTTTGGTCCAACTCATTGTGACTCTCATAGAATTTTCATTGGCCCTCTCCATCAACTGAGCTAAATCACAATCACAAATAAAGTTTAGATTCCCTTTATTATTCCTTGCCTAAATTTGAATGATTAAGATTTAGCATTATCTTGGGAAAAATGTTAACATTAATATAACTAAAATTGAACAAGTTCAGCTGAAAATATTGTTATTTTATTAGTTGATTTTTAGTTATATCAGCTCAGTTGATAGAGTGTGGCTCTATACTCTCTGAGGACCCAGGTTTGATCCTCAGCACCACAAAAACTGGAGAAGGATGTAGCAATCCACTCTCAAAGCAATCCCAAAACAATCAGCCATTAAAACCCCTTATGAAGGTCGCTATGAGTCAGACTGGACTCCACAGCACATAAAGCAACATCTACTCTCTCTCTCTCTTTCTCCTTCTCTCTCTCCCCCTCTCCCTCCCTCTCTCTCTTTCTCTCTCTCTCTCTCTCTCTCTCTCTCTCTCACTCTTCCTATCTCCTGCAAAATGCACTTTCGTTTTTATTGGAATTTTTGATGTACAATTTAATGGGTTTCATTATGACATGGGTTTCTTTATGACATTTCCATATATTCCTTTCATTGTACATTGCTCACATAACTTCCCACTTACCCTCTCATGACCCTCCTCCTCCATCCCCACCTCCCCACCAATGGTCTCCTTTCTACTTGCATGTCTTCTTGTGAGGATATTTATCTATATATGTGCATATTGATTTTGATTAAAGTCCAAACTTTTTTCTGTAGTGATCTACCTTTTTACATTCTCAGCAGTATTTGATGAGTGACCTAGGCACTTTCTAAGTTAAAAAAATATTCTTTCATGACTCTAACTAGATTCAACTTCAGATCTATACATACTTGAACAAACTGTGGATTATTCCCTGCTGGAGGAAAGAAAAACAGAAATCAGTTTTTTTAGCATCAATAAATTTAAAGCCTTTTGAATTTATAGTCTTCAAGATGGACTATATCTTCTGGGATGTAAATTATCCTTAATAAATTAAAATTAACTTATATTGATGACAAACCAGGTTTTACTTTACAACTTGCTTAACTTATCCCTCATATGAGACAAATAGCAATTTTTTCTCTCTTTGTGCTTCTTAATGATATTTTTAGGATTATTTTTTAAGTTCTAATGTTTACAACCCGATAGGAGAATTTTATATTTTAACTCTATCATATTCAATTCCTGATTAATTTTTAGAAATCAATACTTTTCTATGATCCAGAGTGGTCAACTTTATTACATTTCTAGAAGACATTAACGAGCATAATAGATTCTTTAATCTAGAAGAGTATGAACGCCTAGCTTTTATGAATGAAGAGTATGAATGCCTACTTCCTTTGGAGAATAATGTTTGCACAAATAACTCCACTCACACTCAAACTATTCATCTTCTCACTTGTAGGAAATGTGATCATGTTGGCCTTGTTTATGATTTGTATGAATAAAAGTAATTATTAAACATAAATTTCAGAGCTTGAATTTAACTTTATTATTTGCATAAACAAGAAACCCACTGTTAAAATCAGGTTTTAGGGAAGCACATATACTTACCAGATAAAAAATTTACCAAAAATATCTTTCATAAATTTTATAAATTATTAGGCCACCTTAACACAGCCAAAGAAAACTAGCTTAGAAGCAAATATAGACTATGGTTTAATTGATAGTAGATCAAAGCAAATGAGAATAAGTCCAGGTATATAGGCCTGAGTGCATGTGGAATCTCATGTTCAGTCTTAGGTGTGGCTTCTAAGATTGTGTGTACAAACTACAGTGCAGGGAAAATGAAGTGACTACAAATGAAATTAATTTATCTATACTCTTATTTATATATTTTTACTCTACTTCAATCTAGAATTATTTTGAGATCACTTGTAGGAGGTAGAAATTAAAATGATAAAGAAGAGAGAACCTGAAAACTAATAGTGATTATGTTGTAAAGTAAGTGTAAATACCTATTCATGGTGTTGTGGATACAGGATCTTGAGAATTCTAGAATTTCCAGGCATCCATTTAGAAAATATGGTTATTAATCTGGCCCACATTATCTTAAAATAGAAATGAAATGTATGCAAAGTACTGAAGCACTTCCTGGCAGTAGACCTGAAAGAAATGACTCACATGGCTCTTTATGTTAGAAACATTGAGTAATGTAGAAAACAATGTCCTCAACAACATTTCTCCAATAAAATAAGATAACAAGTTCCATGAGATGCTCATGGTGTTCCACAGTATAAGCCTGGGGGAAAATACTTTATGTAAAGAATTCCTCCAAAGAACCAAGACTATTTTCTCTAAATGCAGCATTTTCTACACTTTTAGCTGGATATGGAGATAAAATCTACCTATCAAAATATAAATGAATTGATACTAAGTCACTGGAGATGTTGAGTAAACTTTGGTGGTGGGGCTCTGGTGGCAGTTTTGTGAGCTGATCAGCAGCATGTTTAACTGAACAAATTTGGGGGATGTAGCTTGAATTTAATTCCCTCTCTGCTGTTTCCTGACTGTGTAACTTGAACAAATACTCAAATCCCTCTATGCTTGTTTATTTCTTTGTAAGATAAAGATGATGATCATATTTCTCCTTCATAGAACTGTTATGAGGATTGAATGAGCAAATATGTATAAAGACCCAAGAATAAAGGGCTTGGCACCTGTCAAATACACAATAAATATTAGCTATTACTTTTATCTACAAATATGAGAATGGCTAATACACAAAAGAGGCTATAGGCTTCATCTATTTTACCCTAAGCAGTGGAACCAGGATAAATGGAGTCAGTTTTCATTCATAGATTTAGCATTTTAAATTGTCCTCTAGATTTATTTACATATCAGAATCAATTAGTGGAGGTGCTTATGTGGTCATTTGTGAGTATGATTCCATTGAGGTTAACAAAGCAACACTACTCCATCTTCTGATTTTAGGTCTCATTCTATAAACAAATGTCTTTCATGTTGTAATTACTGTCATATTTTTCCACATATTGTTCTGTTTAATGGCTAGCAAGCATAGTTGGGAGTCATTATCTAGTATCCCTAAGTGCAAGCAGGATGTGATATACTCTTGGAAAGAAGAGCTCTGGGAAGAATCAAAAGAGAAGAAAACAGAGAGCCCCGAATGCTTCAGGGTGTGTCCATATTTGTCACATTGAAATGCACATCGAATGACCATTTATCCCTGATTATATAGTGAGCAAGTGAGCAAGGTTCATGTTCCAGTAATGAATCTCATTGTTCTTGTTTTTATGTGCTAAATCAGCTCTAATTCATAGTAACCTTAAGTGCAGTAGAACAAAACACTACTCAACGCTGTGCCATGAACACGATCTTTTTATATTTGAACCCATTGTTGCAGCCTCTATTCTCTTTTTAGTTCATGCCAAATCAACAAAATGAGGTCCCAAGTGCTTTACTGCATTCTCATCATTAAGGTCAACTCTACTTGGAGAAAGTAACTCTTCCTCAGTCCTTTCTTGAATGTCTTTCTGCCATGGGGGCTCACTTTCCAGCATTATATGGGTTTAGCCCAGTTTGTAGGATGACGCTCGGCATTTTCTGAGGACCTGCATTCGATCTCCAGGACTGCAAACATGGGAGAAGGATATGGCAGTCCACTCCTGAAAAAAAATCCTGAAATAATGAGCCATTGAATATTCTTTGAGGGTCACTATGAGTCAGATCCCACTTAACAATATCTTTTTTTTTTTTTTTTTTTTTTTTGCGGTACTGGGGGTTGAACCCAGGGCCTTGCGCCTGCATGCTCTGCAAGTGCTGGACCACTGAGCTGCACCTCAGCCCATTTTTTTTTACTTTTTGAGACAGGGTCTCGCTAAGTTATGCAGACTGCCTCTGGTCTTGAACTTGCTATCCTCCTGCCTCTGCCTCCCGAGCCGCTGGGATTACAGGTGTGCGCCACCATGCCCGGCCCACTTAACAATATCTAACAACAATAATATATTTGACAGTGCTTGCTGAAGCTGAAGAGGTGTTGAAGAATTTATTGATGAAGATCAAAGAACACTGCTTTCTGTATGGATTGTGCCTCAACATTAACAAAACAAAAATCCTTACAGAGAAAATGTTATCCAAGATTTTGTTTTACTTAGTTCTACAGTCAACACCCACAGAACCAGAAGTCAAGAGATCAAAAAACATATTGCAGTGGGAAAAGCCACTTTAAAGATGAAAGGGCACCTGATTCATGCCATTGTATTTTCAGTTGCATCATATGCTTGTGAAAGGTAGATGTTGAATAAGGGAGACAGAAGAAGAATTGGTGCTTCTGGATTGTGGTGCTGGAAATGAATATTGAATATACCACGAATTGCCAAAAGAAACAACAGATCTGTCCTAGAAGAAGTACAACCAGCGTGCTCCTTGGAAGCAAGAATGGCTAGACTGCATCTTAGGTATTTTGGACATGTTGTCAGGAGGGACCTAATGCTTGGTGAAGGGCAGCATGTTTGAGAGAGTGGTAGGGGTCAGTGAAAAAACAGAAGACCTTCAACAATATGGATTGACACAGTGTCTGCTACAATGAGCTTAAACATAAAAATGATCATGTGCCTGGCACACTGTTAGGGAGTGTTTCGTTCTGTTTTACATAGGGTTGCTATGAGTCAGACCCAGCTCGATAGAACCTAACAACATCAACAACAACAACATATTTGGCAGTACTTCCCTGTGATTCCTAGCATTTTCAATGGCTAATTGTTTTGGGAGTGGGATACCAAGTCCTCCTCCCTAATCCACCTTAGTCTGGAAGTCCAGCTGAAACTTGTCATATTGGTTGGCCCTGCTGGTTTTTGAAATACTGATGGCATAGCTTTCAGAATCACAGCCACACATAAGCCCCCACAGAACAACAAGCAGACAGACAGGTAGAGGCAAGAATTTCATTCCTATGTGAAAAGTTGAGACAGATATAGAAAACAGGTGTCATCATTCCTCCCAGTAAAACTATGGAGGATTATAAAATATTTAATAACACTTCATTTTTATTTCACCAAATAAAGTTTAGACAAAGCTATTGCTACTTTTGCTGTTGTTTTGTTGTTAGTAATACTTTGACTTTTCAAGCATTTATGCTTATAATTATGTCAGGGCAAGTGGGTTTGTGGGATTTTACATGTATCATCTGTAATATGCCAAGCCTTAAATTAATCATGTGATAATCAATGAGTATTTTGCTTAAGGAAATCTATTATATTTACCAAAGTCATGAAGTCTAAATGAGTTTACTGAGCTTGCTATGAAAGATTTTCTGGTAAACTCAGCACTGGTTTTGTTGAGAAGGAAGCATTATCAAATTATTTAAATATTGTAGCTCCATATCTGGTTATAGGCATAATTACTAGTTTACAGTTTAAGTATGCCCACAGAGGAGGATTGAGGGTGGCTCAGTGTTGTAACTACTTTTTTTATACCTGAAAGCAGCTTTTGTAGAAAACACTGACAAATTTCTGTAACTCACAATTCCTGTGTGTTTGCAAAATTCTCTCTCCATGTTGGTCAGCAGTGTTTTCCTCTGAAACGGAATGCTAACAAAGGGCAATTGAGGGTCTAGGGTGAGAGAGGTCCTATTCTCTGTATGAAAAGTACATTTTCTGCAGTTCAAAGAAAATGTGAGCTCAGTATATGTACAAGTATTTCACAAACTAAATTAATTTTTGTTGCTCTGCTAGCTCCGTAAAAAGAACATTGTAAATACTTTAATGGATACCAACTCAGCTCAGCTCTGAATCATATCTGATTACATTTAAAAAATCTGTAACATTCACAGAATTTAGGAAACAGAGTAATAAAATATGTACCACCTAGTTTTCCATCTAGAATATCACTAATGCCTTAATCTCACACATCCACCAGTATGGGTTTCTCTATCTATCTATCTATCTATCTATCTATCTATCTATCTATCTATTTTTTTTTTATCTTCAGACTCCATCACTCTTTTGATTTGGGGGCTGATCATTTCATTCCTCTCTCTTTCCTTTTTTCCCACTTGTTTAAATGCTTTTATCACTTTATATGTGTGTGGATAACCTATATATTATTGTTTGCTTTTGAGATTTTTGCTTATTGCTATGATCAATCTTCAAATATGTTTCTGATTATGTGCTGTTATAGATAACTATAGATCATTTATTTTCTTTTAAGAATTTCAATAATGGCTCTAGAATAAGACATTGTTTACACATCACAATTTATTCAAGAAATCATGTGAGTTATTTCCTGCTTTAGCTATTACAACTAAGTACCTACCAGTAAACTTGGTATATCTGCTCAAGAGTAGAATCACCAGGTTGTGCAAAATGCACATGATCATCTCTATAAAGCACTGACAATGTATCCTTAAAAGAAGTTTTTCAATAAACTATGCCTACTCAGCCATATCCCTGACACATCTGTCAGTTTGCAGTACTCTGGGGGCTTTATGAGGAAGAACACAGCATCAGGATTGGAGCAAGACTCATTAACAACTTGCATTATGCAGATGACAAAACTGTTTGCTGAAAGTGAAGAGGATTTAAAACATTTACTGATGAATATTAAAGAACACACCTTCAGTATGGACTGTGACTAAACATCAACAAAACAAAAATCCTTACAACTGGGTTAGCATGCAACTTCACAATAAATGCAGAAAAGATTGAGGTTGTCCATGATTTTGCTTTACTTGGTTCTACAATCAACATACCTGGAGTATCAGTCAAGACATCAAAAGACACATTGCTTTGGGAAAAGCTGTAGCAAAACTGCTCTTTAGAGTATTGAAAAGCAAAGATGTCACATTGAAGATGAAGGCGTGCCTGACTCACACCAGCATATTTTCAGTCGAATCATTTGGTTGTGAAAGCTGGACATTGAACAAAGGAGACAGGAGAAGAATAGGTGCTTTTTAATTACGGTGCTGGAGACAATTATTAAATATACCATGGGCTGCCAAAGGAACCACAGATCTATCCTAGAAGTACAACAAGAGTGCTTCTTGGAAGCAAGGATGGCTGGACTGTGTCTTACATATTTCGGACATATAGTCAGGAGAGACCAATCCCTGTGGAAAGACATCATGTTTGGGAGAGTGACAGGTCAATGGAAAAAAGGAAAACCCTCCACCAGATGGGTTGACACACTGTCTGCAACAATGGGCTTAAACGTAAATACTATTGTGAGCCTGGCACAGAATCGGGGACGGTTTCATTCTGCGGTACATATAGGGTCTCTATGAGTCAGACTTGACTCCATAGCACCTAACAACAACAACAACAACAACAACAACAACAACAACAACACCCAGCCATATAAAAAAGTTCCACTGATATACAGGCATACAAGCAATCAAAATCATCAGACATATTAGTGTTTGCCAATCTATTGAGTATAAATGGAAATAGTGACTTACTGCAGACTGAATTGGTATATATCTGATAATTATCAAGGAATGTTAAGGTCTTTATTTCACCTCATAGTGACATGTTTATTTATAATTAAAAATATATTTAACTTTAGAGCATTTCTAGTTTCACAGCAAAACTGAGCAAATGTACAGTTTGCCAGATAACTCTTTCCTGTATACATGCACAGCCCCCCCCCACCATCAATGTTTCACCTGTTCATTGAACTTGTATACTTCCCTAGTGATTTGTGTGATTTTTTTTTTCTAGGTGGTCGTGTATTTAATAGTTTCCAGATCCCTAGCACTGCAAAAATAGGAAAAGGATGTGGTAGTACAGTCCTGAAACAATCAGCCATTGAAAACCCTATGAGGGTCTCTATGAGTCAGAAACAACCTGACAGCACCTAACAACAACAATGAAACTTGCCTTTTCACTGTTTTATGATGTCTTTGGAGAAACAGAAGTTATAAATGTACATATGTAGTTTATCAATTTTTTAATGGTTATGTTACTATTAGGTTTATAAAACTGTATTCTATCCAACAAAACCCTATTCTAGGCCATGCCATGAAAATATCTTCTTATATGTTGTTAGGAAAGGTTTTCTAATTTTTTCTTTCATATATCAGGCTTTAATCAACCTGGAATGGATTATTATAATGTATTATAATGTAATAATGAAAGACTCTAATAAAATACTTTTTCATAGCAATAAAGTTTTATCAGTATTTTAATTCCTTTCACACAAAAAGAAGGGCTTTACTAAACCTTGATTCTGATTACCTCTTCTACACATATAGCTATACTATTATGTAGTATTTTAGTTCTGCCTTTAATTTCAAACTATATAAGTTAGGCATTTTATACAGATATTTCATTTATTTATATGAATGCATTTTGTTTGTTTTCATTCTTGCATCTCAAAGCTCCCTTCTGTAAATTTTCTTTTTCCTGGAAATCATATTGGACATTTTAGGCTATCTCAGTTATTTGTTTTCAGTCTGAGTGAAATGAACAGCCTTTGGCAATTTTCATTGGAGAAATAATGTGATCTAACCTACATTTTAACAAGATGTTGCTGGTTGTTCTGTTGCAAAAGGGGTACAAATAAAAGTGGGCAGGCAGGAATATGATATTGTTTTATCAGGGAGAAAATGGTGTGGGTCAAAAAAAGAGGCTAAGAGCAGAAGTAGGGAGGAGTGGATGAATTTGAAAGTAGAAATTACAGAATTCAAACATTGTTTTGCTGTGTTTTAAAAATCTTTATATAATAAGATACAAAATGTATGGAAAATTAGAGGAAAAAAATTATGTTCAACAAAGATATTGTAGGCTTTCTTTTAACATAAGAGCATGTAGTAAAATGTTCTTTCTTCTTTTTGTCTTACCCATGCAGAAAATAGTGATTCATCTTGTATGGCTGATCTACCTCTTGGCATTGTGCTAATAATTCTGTTTTATTTTTAAATGTGTTGTCCTGTCTATGTTATGTTAAATCATCAAATATGCCTTGAATAATTTTTTTATTGTGGCTCATTGTTGCATACTATGTGGTACTCAGTTTTCCTGAATATTTAATATTTTATGACATGACTCCTGTTTTCTTTTTCTTTTTTTTTTTTTATCCTGGTCCTGGGGGTTGAACCCAGGGCCTTGCACCTGCATGCTTTGCAAGTGCTGGACCACTGAGCTGCACGCCAGCCAATTTTTTTTTCCCTTTTTTCCCCGAGCTGCTGGGATTACAGGCATGAGCCACCACACCCGGCACTACTCTGGTTTTTAACAGTCCTGGTTTGAAAACCATCAAGCCCATGGACCTAAGGTTTTATAAGTAACTTTAATTACTGTGCACAGCTATCAACTCTCCTGAATAGGGATATATATAACAACTGTATTTTTAGAATAAATGTGAATAACTTAAAGTGTGGAGAATATGTACTTTCCATAAGAAGTGATTGGTTGGCTAAATGGGAAGAATAGAATAGTTTATGATTAGACTGGCAGGATGGATAACCACATTATTATTGAAAAAGAGACGTCAATTTCTAAGCTAAGAAAAGTAAAAAAAAAATTCTACTCTAGTTTCATATAGCAAAAATGTGTCAAGAGTTGAGTGCCTGTGTTTATAAGGCCAGATTGACTGCAGGCAGAGAATTTTGGGGTAAAGTATCAATTTTTTATTTTATCCCTAGCATTCTTAATGGAACTGTTTCTATTGATAGTAAGAGAGAACATTGAATTCTATGAAGTTGGTTTTGAAATGTAGAGATCTCACACCTTCCAAATGAACCCAATATTGGAGAATCTTCAAGAGTCTCATCATTAGAAACAGTACAAAACCATTTGCCAGGATTATTCAGAAACTGTGGGGTGAATGGTACCAAATTATCTGGGATTTCTTAATTAGCTACTGAGTAAATAGTCATGAGGGCAGAAAGAATGTCTTGGGATAAAAAACTTACAAGCTTAACCAAGAGCAAATGAGCACAGATGGAAGGTAAATCTGGCAGCTAATACCAGATATAAGACCAAGAGAATGTGGAAAGGATAAAGGCCATGTCATAAAGGTGGGTCACTTATGATAGTCACATAATCAAAAATAATTATATTTGGATATATAGCCACAGAAATATTAAAAATAAGGATCCAGGGTACTGAAGCCATTTGAAAAATAAAGGCCTATATATACAAAGCCTCAAATGAATTTCTGTTTTTCAGGTAGATAGTGGACTTTGTTGACTTTTTTACCTTTGACTGCAGATGTTTTTATCTCTTGATGTCAAGATTTCAAGGCTTCTGACCTGTTCAAGAGAGTAACTTAAAAATAGTAAATGCTTTGCACATTGTAGGTGCTCAACAAATATTTATTAAACTAAATGTTTATTTAAGGTTGCTTGCTGTAATATAACCAAATAAGTGATATGTATTACTGATCAACAGATGATTGAAGGAAAGGAAGAAAAAATGCAATAAGGAAAAAAAAGAAAGAAATTAGGTTAGGACAGGGAGTAAGAAAAAAAGAAGAAAAAAGAAAATAGAGACATCCATATTCTAAGTCTTTTGATGCATTTTTATTCAAAAACGGTTTTGAAGTTTCTTAAAATAGAAGGCTTTTAGTGTATGTGAAAGAGTAGATATAAGGATCCCACAATAAGGCTTGTTTTCAATCTCCAATTGAAATATATGTATAGAATGCAGGATGAGTCTGGAGCAGGGGCAAGGGAATCTAGACACACTTACGTATCTAAAGGATTCTTTAGGCCTCATGTGAAACAGGCTCCCTGGGCATGGTTACCAACTTGTCTGAAGCCAGTGAGGCAGAACATCTACACTAATAAGTTACAAAGGGTACAGTCATTACTTACAGATAATCAGCAAGGGAAAATAGAAGCCTAGGGTTCATCATCACCTATGGTCCAAGGCTCAGAAAAGCTCTTCGGGGTGGACAGAATCTTATCTATACCTTCTCTATTTGTACTACAGCTCAAGGAACTCAGAAGGCAGCCCGCTCTGGGTGGTATAGACTAGGATAACAGGAATCAGTGGGCTAAAGAGCTGAAAGAAATTCTTTTCCTGGTGGCTAGAACATAGCCAGCTCTTCCAGTCTGTCTTTCCCTATCTCAGGATATGGTATTCTCAGCAATTTCTACACTTACTTTTGAGAACTACAAGAGAGAGAGAGAAAGAGAGGATAACCAGATTGGTTTATAGACACCAGGGGAATTTTTCTGGATCTCATGCTGGTGGTGGCTGTTAGGTGTTATGGAGTCAGGTCAGACTCATAGCAACCCTATGTACAACAGAATGAAACACTCCTGACACTGTGCCATACCTGGCATTATTGTCAATGTTTCTCTGCTATTAATATGGTTTTCAACGGCTGATAGGTTCAGGAGGAGGCTGCCAGGTCCTTCTCCCAAGCCTACAGCACGCAATACACCTAGGTGGTCTCCCATCCAACAATTAACGAGGACTGACCCTGCTTAGCTTCTGAGATCAGATGAGACTGGACTCCAGGGTGGTGTGGTTGTAGGTATATCTCATAGTAGAAATTCAAAATTGATTCTTGGTACAAAATATATCATAAGGGTAGAAGATAAGATGGAAGAATTTCGTTTCTACTGAAATGAAAAGTCCTGTCTATGGCCCCAAATCCAAAAGCCACAAAATATTAATCAATTATAATTACATATACATTCAAAACCTTGCAAAAGTACCTAAGAGTAACGAGTAGATCTAAAGAAGAGAGTATAAGAGAATTATATGATTCAATATCTAGAGATCAAAGAAACATGGGAATAAGGAAATATGATGGCTCAGCAGATATCAATGTGGAGGGATAGTAAGGAGATTATGCTTCCTACTAGAAACCACTGTGATTACAATCGAAGACATACTCACAAAAGTTGATGTTAACTTGATGATGTTAACCTGCTAGAAATTTAACTTAAATATAAAGATTTGAGAAAGAGGAAAGTACTTGAATTGATCAGTATATCCTGATTCTTCTGAGCTAGAAATGATTAAGTTTTCAGGATCAGAAAGAATGGGGACTCAAATAAGTTCAGATTTTAATCATTTTTTTTTGCATGAAAACTTCCTCATAACAAAAAGTAAAGCCAAAATAAAAATAATTAATTTTACTATATAAAAAATTGAAATAATCACAAACATACTATTAGCAAAGTTAAAAATGCAAAGAAAACACAGAGAAAGATATTTGCCATATATACCACAGAAAAGGAACAATCTCTTTGAATACAAAAAGCTGCTAAAATCACTAGATATAAAGATATATAATCCAAAAGAAATAGACTAGGCTAATCATGGAAGGAGTTTGTGAAACCTCTATGAACACCCTATAAATTACACTATAAATTCAAAATTTAGCAACATACATTCTTTATAAACTTGTGGGGAAACAAGTACTCTAAGATATTATTTGAAGTATAATAACTTTTTACAAACTTTGTAGACAAGCAACAATTATCAAAATTAAAAATGCATCATAGTTTGACCTATATGCATGTTTGCCTGTGAGGAATGAATATTGTGATGATTAATTTGATTGTCAACTTGATTGGACTAAGAAACCAGTAAAGCACAACTGAATGTGCCTGTTATGGCCTTTCCTGGATGTGCCTGTGATGGTCTTTTTTTTGCGTGTGTCTGTGATAGCATTTCCAGAGACAATTAGATTATATGGGGTCTGACTTAATGAATAGATTAATCTCTTGATGGATTAATAATATTATGACATTATTGGGAAGTTAAGAAAGGTAGGAGATGAGGCTTGAATGGAAGAATGAAGTCAGTGGGGCATTGACTTTGGAGGATATATCTTGCATTGGCCCTTTCTTATAATTCCTCTTTCTCTGCTTCCTGGAAACAATGGTGTGAACTACTTTGTCCTGAAAGGCCTTTCCTGCCTTGATAGACTGACACTTCTGAAACTGTGAGCCAAAATATGTCCTTCCTCCTTTTAAGTTGTTTCCATCAGATATTTTGGTCACAATGACAAAAAGCTAACCAATTCAAATGTATTTGCTGTCTTATAATGCAGTTATTATTTGTAATGACAATGATTGGAAGCAACTTCATATCTACCACTGAAGGACCAATTAAATACTTTATGGTAAGTCAATACAATACAATCATTATGAAGCTACGTAAAAAGAGTGAGTAAATGCTTTAGGTAGTAATTAGGGAAATTTTTCTTAAGTGAAATTTACTACATGTACATTTGAAATTTTTGAACATTAGCTGAACGACATGGCACAATCCTTTAATTCCAAGGATTTAGGAGGCTTAGGCAGCAGGATTGTGATTTTGAGGCCAGAGGCAGCCTGTGCGATTTAGGGAGACTCTGTCTCAGAATTTTTTTTTTTTTTCAGTACTGGAGTTTGAACCCAGGGCCTCGTGCTTGCATGCTCTGTAAATGCTATACCACTGAGCTGCACCCTCAGCGCCCCCCCCCCTTTTTTTTTTACTTTTTGAGACAGGGTCTCACTAAGTTACTCAGAATGCCTCTAGTCTCGAACTTGCGATCCTCCTGCCTCTGCCTCCCGGGTCGCTGGGATTACAGGTGTGCTCCACAGCACTCAGCTTCTCAGAAAAATTTCAAAAAGAGGTAAGTGTTAGCTCAGTGGTAGAGCATATACCTAGCATGTGTGAGGCATGGGGTTCAACTTCCAGTACAGCAATAAATACATAAATGCATAAATAAATGAATAAGTACTCACATAAAAATCATAACTAATTTTGAGAGTAGTTTCCATGGAAAGAATAATGCAATAATGCTTGTTCAACTTCTTAATTATAAAAAAAAATTACAAGCTAAAAGCATGTGGTGATACCATTTTTCATTTATCAGATAAGAAAAATTCAAATTTGACTATTCACTGTATCAAGGAGGCTCTGGGTAAATCCTTACCTTTGTACATAGCTGGGCTGCCATCTCTGTAACTTTATCTCCATCTGTTTCATCCTTTTTTCCCATAGTTTTATCCCTACCAGTTTCATTTTTCATGTAGCCTTATTTCCATCTATTTCATCTTTTTTTTTTCCATCAAAGACTACCACCCATTATGATAGATAAAAATGTCAGCTATTTGTTTTCTGATCTTGCAGCTCACATAGGTGCATGTAAACTAGTACAGATGAACAGAACCTGAAGGATATTGGATTTATTTACTTATTTTTTTTCATTTCAGATAGAAAGGAACACATAAAAGGAGAATGTGTTCTACTCCATAGCATGCTTTTGAATGTAGGAAATACCTTGGACCATACAGAGATAAGCTAAAAATATGTTGCATTTAGTTTTTGTAATATATGAAGTTGGCAAGACTGTCCTTCCAGCCACATTTTTTGTGGTCAATTATTTATAGTTGTAAACATTTCAACTGATATATACATTTTGTAAGAAAATGGGTTTAGTCATAAGATGTACAGCTACTTCAAGTTGCTGTAAAAAGTAGAAACATGGAAGAGTATAAGGATCAGAGATAAATGGAGGGAGTAAACATTGTACTTTGCTTTGCTTTAGCAATGGTGTCTCCTACCTATGTGGCTTAAATACCTGTAGATTTAATCTCACCATCAAAGACATTTTTTCCTGTAACAAATGTTAATATAATTCACTGTATGAATACTAAATTCAAGAAAATAGCTTCTCAGTGAACAATGATACTATTGATGGTAGTTTCTTTTATGTCTTTGTTGATATCATCTACGGTATTTCAGATGTCAGCACTTCTTTGTGATTTGGACCCCTAAAAAATAGTCATCATTCAAAAGTTTCTTATTACTGCTGTCTTCTAAGCTATCAGGGACCAGCAATTGGCATATGAAAATCCAGTCTATCTGTGATTTTGTGCAACTCCTGCAAATTATCACTCCTTTATACAACTCAATAAGTTTACCTTTAAAGCAAAAGACAAAAAATGGTTTTAGATTTTCCAGTCTATAAAGTAATGCTGACAATTTTACTTTTCCCCAAATCAAATCATATGAAAAATCGATAGATTGTGAAGGTGTTTGTATGTAACAAATAAAGAGAATTTAGAAAGAGTAATTTAAATAAGATTTTTATCAGCAATGACTGAACTGATTCTAATCAAACACCTGGTTAAAATATTAATTTACTACACAATAAGTGACTCCTTTAACTCTAGTGTACTACAAATGCACATATTTACTGACACATTAATATTCTTCTGAAACAGAAATTCTACGTAAAGCAACCTCCAAACTTTACACATAAAAATTTGAATTTAGGAGTATTAATGACATTGAATCCTTTACTTTTATCACTGCATCTATGACAAAATTATATGTCTTATATAAATTGCTTCTCATGTTTGATATTTTATGATGCAGTTTGAGGTTAGTTATTCCAAAGCCTTGTAAAATCTAGATGGAATCTGAGTCACTCTGTTTGCAACAGAAATAGTGTCTGAGAAATTATCAAAATTAAGATCATTAAGATTTTATTCCTCATAATTACATGACTATTCAACATGTTGTTGTTAGGTGCCAAAAAGTCAGGTCCAACTCATAGTGACATAGAATTTAATAACTAAATGAGTTCTTTATTAACATTAAATTCTACATTGCCCACTCAAAATATCTTTCTCTAGAGATTGGGATGTAGCTCATAGTAAAATCCTTGCGTAGTATGTGAAAGGTCGCGGGGTCAATCTTCATCACCACAATTAAAAAAAAATTACTATATGATTTGCAATGACTTATCTCCATTCCTTCGTATTTATGTGTCTTAATTAGTGTAAGATATGTATTGTGTCCTCAGGGGGAACAGAAGTATGTCTAGTGTGTGGTTGATATGATTGGTTTTTTGTTTTAAGGAACCTAAAATTGCACATTGTCTCAAGAAGGTACCTAAGGATGAAAGACCTGTGAGAGGGGGAGGGAGTAGACAAGGATATTTGTGATCTTCCAACCAGCCCAGGGTTATATCTGATGGGGAAAAATCAACATCAAAGGATAATACAGATTTCTCTAACTGATTCTTGGGACTCTTAGGGGTGGTGGCTCACATGTTACATCACATAGCATGAGGCAACACTTCCTGAAAACCCTTTTGAGCATATCTGATTTATTGTAAGTTCTGTTCCCTAAAGCAAGTGACATCTGTTTTGTTCTAATTCTCTGTTTTCAAATGCTTTCCCTTTACAGTCTCCTCCTACCTATCTCCTCTTTCTTTCCTCTCTTCCTCTTCTTGTTTTTACTCTCCTATTCTATGAAGCAAAGAGTGGCTCTGCCATGAGCCCAATTTGTATAATTATTTCTCTTTAACAAGGCTATTGGAAGAGTGTATATTTGTTGCAGAGAAAGAAGAAAGTCTTGATTTTTTCCTGTATGTACAATATCCCATGTATGCCTGTATTATGATATATATGTCTTATAATATCCTATATATCTTATATATATTTGTTGCACCTATCCCAAATAGCACAGTTATAGAGATCAGGCCATGCTCTAAGTTACTCCAGATTATATAACATAATAACTTTCAGGCTGTGTCTTGCCCTGAGTAATTCCATTTTACAAAACAACAGTCTGCTCCATGTTGAGTACAAATGCTATGGCAGAATAATTCTACATCTTGTTTGTGCAAGTAATAATCCACCATGTGTCCAGCACAGATCATGAGGACCAGACTGACAATAATTTATTTATGCAAAACAAATATTTCCGTCTGCAAGTTTATGAAATTAAATCAGGGACACAACAGAAAAAAACAGTCTGTGAACTTATCAAACACCCCCCCCCCACCACCACCAAGTGATGCAATCCTATCACGTGGCTCACATAAAAAGAGGAACATTTCACACTGGAACACAGTGATAGCCATTGATCCATCATCAGACCACCCAGTGCATGCATGTCAGGATCAACAGGTGATGAACTCCAGACTCTGTTCCTGAAGCTTCAGTTCAGTTCCATCCCCTTGCTCCATGCAGCCCACACATATTGTCATTTGACCTGACCTGGCACTACATCTGGCCTGAAAGCACCCTGAGCCTCCTTAGCTCCTTGCCTTGAAATCAGCTCTGTCCTTCCAACAACTCTCTGATTGGTTGAATTAATTTCTATCTAACCACCTTCATTGACTCTCTTTGTATCCATATCAGCTCTGGATCCTGCCTTCATTTAGGCGACTTTGAACCCTGCAGCCTCTTTAATTGAACACTTTTGTTTTTATATACGTATATGTGTATGTGTATGTATGTGTGTGTGTATATATATATGTATATATACATATTTGTATATGTGTATACAATGTGTGTACATGTGTATACAATGTGTGTATATGTGTATATGTGTGTATGTGTATATACACATATTTGTATATGCATATACAATGTGTATATGTGTATATGTGTATATATACAAATATGTATATATACACACATACATACACATACACATACATATATATGTATACATATATGTGTGTGTATATATATATATATATTTGTAATCTGAGAGTGAATATTAGTAAGTAAAATTGGACCAAAAGAATCTGATTGTCAATTGTCATTGACTATCGAGTGAAAATAATAGTACTTTGTGAATAAATGCCAATGAAATGGACACCCCTTGTGAATTTATTCTCATTAAATAAATTCTGACATTGTGGAAAGACATAAACATGTTCTTGTATGTCTCTGACATATTGTGCTCACGACTTTAATTGACAATAGGGATTCACAACAGGTAGAGACAAGCGTATATGTGTGCATATATGTTGTTGTTAGGGGCCATCCAGTCGATATCCAACTCCTAGTGACCCTATGTACAAGAAGTAAAACACTATTGTCAGTACTTCTCTGCTATTCATAGGGTTTTCAATGCTGGATTGATTCTTGGGAGTGGGTTGCCCGGTCTTCTCCCAGCATGTATATATATATATATATATGTGTTTGTATGTGTGTGTGTATGTATATGTATGTATGTGTGTATGTATATATATGCATATATATACATACACACATACATACACATATATACATATATACATATATATACATTAATATATAAACATATCTTTTCCTAACTTCATTTCTGATAAAACAAACATTTTAGAACACACACTGCATGCTTCATGCGTGATCTTCTTTCATTCTTTTTCTTTCCTTTTATTTTATTGCACTACTGGGTTTAGACCCATGGCCTTGTACATGTCACACAAGTGTTCAAACACTGAGCTACACCCTTATTCCCTTTTTATTTTTAATTTTGAGACACGGTCTTGCTAAGCTACAAGAGTTGCCCCTGGCCTCGAATTTGCAATCCTCCCACCTCAGCCTCTGGAGTTGCTGGGATTATAAGCATGCACCAATGTACTTGGCATTCATTTCTCTTTTAAGATTGCTTTGCTAAGATTTTAAAATAATTTCATTAGTATTCTACCTGACCACCACCTTCACACTCACCATGGGTCTGTCGCTTTCTCTGGGTTCTACTTGTTTCTGCCTCTTTGACCTCATCATGGTCATATTTGGATAAGCATCCAAAAAAAGTTGTATGCAAATGTATAGAATTCTAAAAAGTGTTTGTATGAATATCCCCCATACCAAGTAGTCCCCTAGCCTCACTCTTAGCTACTTTCATCTTCTTAAGCTCTTTGCCCTTATTTCATGGATGAACAATAGTATGCTTCTATTTGAGTGTATTTCTTTACAGTCATCTCACTCCAGTTTTCCACCCACATTAATTTTTCACTCATGTATACATGTACTGTTTTCACAATCTTGAAGAAAACACACATGAAGAAAAAAATCAAAGTTGGTATTTTCTAAGCTCTTTTCATTCTTTTTATTTAAATTGGCAAAAAGGTTGTATATATTTATCATGCGCCACATATCTTGAAATATTTGTAAATTTGTAGACTGCTTAAATTGAGCTAATTACCATGTTTATTTTTATGGTGGAAGGGAATCTTTTCATTTATGACATCAGGGATGAGCTCTGAGGACATAGTTAATTGAAATAAGCCAGTACAGAAAGCCAATATAGTATAACATGATTTCACTCATATGAGGTATATAAAGACATTGAACTCATAGAAGCAGGGAGTAGAGGGTTGAAACCATGGACCAGGGTTAATGTGGGAGGAACAAGTTCAATCCATTGTACAACATGTAATAATATTCATTTTTACTTATATGTCCCTCTTTGATGGAGTCTAAAAACATTCCTTCGTATGTAATTCTTACCAATAATAGAGAATAACTGATCATATTTCATCTCTCTTTGACCTAAAGTCATCATATATTTGTTTTTCTATTTTATTTGATTTTATCCCAAATCCCTCCTTTCCTTTTAAGATTCATCATAACTGAAATACAAGTAATTATACTCTTACAATGTGATTTATTGCCTTTTCTTTCAATTTTAAAATATAAATATAATAAAAATTTCTCAAATGTATCTAATTTTAACCTACTGCCAGTATTCATGGGAATAACCAAATCTCTTCTTTTTTCTGAAATACCAGCTCCCTTCAAACATCTCTAAATAGTATGTCTTCATAGTTTGTCATTTTCACCTCCATATACAAAGACTTAAGTGTTCATGAAGAGCTGAGCATATTAACAGAATAAAGCTTCATTTCACTTAACCAATGAGAACAATAGGCTTCCTCAATTTGAGCAGGTGTTTCTTTTTTCTTTCATATCATTCATCTCCTCCACTTAGAAACATTAGGAAAATATGTACTCTCTTTGAGCTCTAAACTTCTTTCTAAGTAAGTCTTTAAGCTTCTACTAGCTCATGGAATAACCAGAAGGAAAGCCTTTTATTTACACCTCAGTGAATACTCTTGACAAAGACTTAAGTAAATTTGTGCAGAGACACGTCTAATTATAGTGTTTGTATCATAAAATTTGTTAATACTGCTAATGATTATAGTTATATTTAGCTCTTTCACATCATTACCACTAATGCCCTTAAATGGTATATGCATCTTAGTATGGAAAGTAGCTTAAATGGGAATTATGGCAAAATTGCTTAGAGTAAATGAGTTTCCTTTCCTAAATAACTTCGTCTCAGTGCTAAGGAGGAAAAATCTCATTAGTAGTCATGGAACATTCACTGCCAAGTCATTTTCATTTCCTCAAGGTAGAAAATAGCCCCTTAAAAAACCATGATGGAAATGATAAACAAGCAACTACAGAATAGTCTCACAACCCATGGGAGCATGGCTGGAAAGAACATCAAAATAAACAGGAATCATTTAAGTTACATTTAGTTGTACAATATATCTATTTGTGATATATATGTATATGTATATATATGTGTGTGTATGTGTATGTATGTGTATGTGTATATATATATATATATATATATATATATATATATATATAATATATTTGTATATACCAATCATGAAAAAAAGCATTATGGATCCAAGTTCATTGTTTTTATTTTGTTTCCCTATAACATTATTCAAAATTCAATCATTATGTTATATTGCATCAGTAGAAGCATCTTAGTCTATTCTGGATTTTCTAACACTTCCCATTGTTCTCTCCACTTATATCTCTGTTAGTAAATTTTGACTGTTTAGGCATTATGTTCTCATGTCTACTGAGCTAGTCTGACCTCATTATTCTTTTTCAGAGAACCTTCCCTTTAACTATACTTGTTTATTCTTCCAATGAGAAATTTAGGTGATTATATATAGTGATACTATATGTAATCTCCAAATTTCACATTGGAAAAATTAATATTACATATATAAATAAACAAACAAATAAATAAAAATTTAAATACAAAGCCAATGGTTATCTCTATAGTAGTTTTATTTCCTTCTTAACTTACTGGTGTGGAGCGGATGTTTCTGTTTCTTTAAAACTCATATATTGAAGCCTAATCCTCAATGTGATAGTATTTGGAGGTAGGGCCTTGGGGAGATAATTAGGTCTCAAGGGTAAAGCTCACACAAATTGGATTAGTGTACTTATAAGGAGACATGAAAAAAAATTATATTCTCTCAGCCATATAAGCATACAACAAGAAGGCCTTCTTCAAAACAGGAAGAAGACCCTCTCCTGAGACCAAAACAGCACATAGATCTTGGAGTTCTCAGTTTCCAGAAGTGTGAGAAACAAATGTCTGTAAACCAAATCTATGATATTTGTAACAGTAGCTGGAGAAGACTAAGATAGTTATAAAATGCTATTTTTGTAAAAGGTTTTTAGTGTATGTAATCCTTTTATACTTCTCAAAAGGAGAAAGAACATCGTGTGCGGAGTTTCATTTCTCTCTGCTCTTGCTCTGGAGGTGAATGAATGTTCGGGAGTGGGACTTTAGGCACCCCTCTAGCCTGACTTCTTGGGACTGGGTGATTAGCTGGGTGGTTAGCTGGGGACTTTTATTTTTCTCTATGATTTAAGTTGCCAAGGTTCCAGTGGAGCAGAGATGTGGGTAGAGAAAGCTCCCATTTTTTCTCAGCTGAGCAGGGGTGGAGGTCAGTGACAGAGCACTCTTCTGATATGCTGAAAGTGTTGAGCTTGATCCCCAGCACCACACAGAAAGAGAAAAGCAAACAACAGCAACAAATAAAAGCAAACCAGATGAAGAAACAAAGTAAAAACCAAGTAAAAACAATAATAATACCAATACCAACACCACCACCAACAGTAAAGTTGTTAAGAACAGTACAGAACAATCCTTTTTGGTTCAATCTCATGAGAAGCAGGGGAGCACTGGGTGACTCTTATTCACCAACTTGCCACTCTCTTTTGTTGAATTGTAACTGATGCATTCTGAGGTCATAGGAGCATAGAACGTACTCTAGATCACAATTTAGAAAAAAACTTAAGAATGTGGTTCCTGAGTTCCTGATGAGTGAAAATACAGGGTCAATAGAAGATACACACACACACACACACACACACACACACACACACACAAATATATGTGTATATATGTGTGTGTTAAATGTATTGAATGTATTAAATATATATGTATCCATATGTATATAATATGGACGTATACAAGCATATAAAATGTATATGTTTAAATATATAATGTATATGTACAGACACATATTGTTGTTAGGTACCCTCACGTCACATCTGACTCATAGTAAGTGACCCTATGTACAACAGAATGAAACAATCTCCAATTCTGTGCCAGGCACACGATCTTATTTATGTTTAAGCCCATTGTTGCAGACACCATGTCAATCCATCTAGTGGAGGATTATCCTTTTTTTGCTGACCTGCCACTTTCCCAACATGACGTCCTTCTCTGTCTGTTGTACACAGGGTCACTATACTGACTTAACAGCACCTAACAACAGTACACACACACACACACACACACACAATGCAAATTAGTAAGACCCTTGTGCATACTTCGCAAGCTCTGTATCACTGACCTGCACCTCATCTCCTAGACAGTGTCTTACTAATTTGCAGAGGCTGCCTCGGACGACCAACTCATGTTCCTCTTGCCTCCACCTCTCAAGTCACCGCCATTACAGGCATGCATCACCGCTCCTGCCCTTAAATGTGGGCTTTCATGTCACAATTATTTTTATGTTTTATGTATACGTCTCTGTGTGTGCGTGTGTGTGTGTATGTGTGTGTGTGTACTGTTGTTAGGTACTGTTAAGTCAGTATAGTGACCCTGTGTTCAATGTCCCCAATACTGAAAAAAGGTCATGTTTATGTTTGAGCTTTACTTTACTGAGCTTTCTTTGAACATGTTTTCTGCCATTTTACATATTTCTTGCTATTTTCTGTGTTACATCTCTATTTGTTGTTGTTGTTAGGTGTCATCAAGTCAGTATTCGACTCATAGTGACCTTACATACAACAGGCAAAACACTATTGTCAGTGCTTCTCTGCTGTTCAAAGGGTTTTCAATGGCAGATTGATTTTGGGGAGTGGGTTGCTGGGTCTGTGTCCCAAGCCTACAGCTCCTGGTGTTCCCAAATGGTCTCCCATCCAAGTACTAAACAGGCTCGACCCTGCTTAGCTTCCAAGATCTGAAGGGATCAGATGCCACAGGGGTACGGTTGCAGGTCTACATCTCTATTAGACAGCCTAAAATGAATTGAGTCCAGAAAATGCAAGTAATTCTTGGTTTCTTTCCAATATTCCTTGAGGGGTCTTAAAACAAGTTCTCAGTATATAACATCCTAGGGAATATTTGCTAGTTGTGCAGTACAATAGCTAAGAGTCAATACATATGCACTGAATTGATTTTATTAGCAGTACCAGGTGGATGTATTGTCCCACTAAACTCTAGATTGCCAGACCACTATCCTCTCATCATTTGAAAATTAAATCTTACATAAGTTTTGATTTTACTTCCAGATGTGACCAAAAAGAGCTCTATATTCTCCCATACATATCCTTTCTTCTGATTTGAGATGGGTCTTCTTCAGCAAGTACATAGTTCTGAAATAAACAATACACCCTTTGGTATGTCAGATGCCTATAAATATTTTATTGTCTATTCATTTACTTTTGTAGGGTGAATGAAGGAACTGATCTAACCATGTCTGTGAATTATTGTAAACTCTCAGAGAACACAGACTGGATCTCACTTTACTGAGATGTTGCCATTTGTGCTTATTGATATATACAGAGAAAAAAATCAACAACTAATTTTGGATGGCACTGGGGATTAGTATTATGATAAAACAGACCTTTTAACCCCTGATCTATTGCTTATTGTTTTTCTCTTCTAGGCATATTTAAGTTTTAAACTAAGTAAATACATGTTATGGCACTATTGACCACCAAATAGAATTACATAAAAGACTAAAATTCATTTTTCATGTATATTTTCTTAATTTATAAGTGCATGTGCAATTTAAAGGAAATTTAAACCACATGGTTTCATTCATTCCTATTTAAATTGTGAAAATGTTCACTTTCAGACCTCTTTGAAGTTCAAGGATATTTTTAATAGCTTATTTAAGCCTTTTTATCTTTAAACTAGGATTGCATTTTGCCAAGAATAAACAAAGACAAACACCTAAAGGTTAGGGTTCAGCTAGAAATTCCAAGCTCATATTTTCCCCCATGTGTTCTAAACTTAAAAATTCAAAACAAAGCCTCACTTTTCCAGCAACAGCTAGAAAATTGCAGTTGGAATGTGGTAAGTGCCCTCTTTCCTTTTCTCTATTCATTGAGTTCTTAACTGTCTGATTTACCTATTTGTCAATAGTATTTTATATGAGATATTGATTTATTATAAATTATTAGAAAATTTTGTCTTAGAAATTGACTTAACTGAAGAGAACATATGGTATGATTTTTTGTTGCTTGTTTTATTACACAGCTTATAATGTCTGATCAAAAAAGCTATTTATATACAATCAGTGTTTTAATTTCATAGTAGTAAGTCAAAAATGGAGAAAAATCCACTTGAGTAGACAAATAGAAGCATCTTGTGAGATAAAGCACAGCATCATTTTAGATCATAATATTTGACTAATTAATTTGAAAGTATGTAATTTAGAAATATTGTAAGACACTATATATTCAGCTTTCATTTGCCCTTTGTTATTCTATCATTTATATTCCCATATATATATTTCCACACTCACAAATTTTTTCATTATTTTTCTCTAAATTACTCTAGAAAGGATAAGCAATACCAGCCCCACAGATTGAATGGGTGTGGCTCTTTAAGAGTAGAGATATGTGCTATAGTTAGACATATTGATAGGGAAGAAATGTTATGCCTTCAGCATGTCAAAAAGTCAATGGTATAATAACCACTTCAGTTACTCAAGAATGAAGTTAGTATAGGAAT
>VMDO01015478.1:0-51037 GCA_007922755.1 Pedetes capensis
GTAAATGCTTAGGAATAAATCTGATATAAGATGCACAAATGAGTATATTGAAGAATATAAAATGCTGAGAGAAATTGACACTCTAAAAAATGGAGACATCATGGTCATAGACGGGTGACAATATTGTAACATGTTGATCTTTCTCTAAGCTGGTCTATAGATTCAATGTCATGTTAATCAAAAGCCCTATCAGGAATTTTATATAGGCTGATGTTTTGACAACCTGATTTTGAAATTAATATTGAATATAAAGAATCTAGCAGGCAAAATGACATAAAAAAATAAAAGAATAGTGTTAGAGAATATATACTACCAGATACCAAAATTTGCTATATGGTTACAATAATCAAGATAATGTGGCATAAAAATGGATAAAAACATTTCAGTTTGCATTCATTTCATTAAATTCATAATTCATACATGATAGCAAAATTAACTCAAGAAGAGGTCATAGGTCTAGATATAAAACCTAAAACCACACATTTTCTAAAAGAACATAGGGAATAAATCTTGATGAATTTGGATTGAGCAAAGATTCCTTACAAGCAATACCCAAAATGTAATCAATAATAGAAAAAAGAAAACTCATTGTATGAAATTCAAGTATTTTCATTCTTTGAAATAAATCATTAGTAGCAAGAGAAAAGGCTGATATAGATTAGGTAAATAATATTTACAAATCACATGTCTGAGAAAACTCACTAGTAATCAAGGAAAGGAATACCATAATAGCAATGAGATATCAATATACATGCTCCATATTGTCAATATTAAAACATATTTTTTCATACTCTTAGCAAGGATAATAGAACACATGGCATATTAGTACTATAAAACATTTTGGAAACTGCATTCTCTTGTAATGCTATATGGTTGTTGTTAGATGCCGTTGAGTTGGGAGTGGGTTGCCACAACTTTCTCCCACATTTATGGTAATGGGAATCAAACTCAAGTTCTCAGAAAGTGCAGAGCAGTGCTTTACCAACTGAGCTAAGCTCCAGCAGTAATGCTATAGGTGAAAGTAAAACTAGGAAATTTTCCCTAGTTATTCCATTTCTATATGCATATTATAAACTTTTTATGTTAACATTTAAGAAACAAAAATAAAAAATATTCAAAGTAACATTTTCCAAAATTTTCAAAAATTAAAATAGCACTTTAACAGTGTAGCACATAAACAAATTATGAATACAATAAACCATTGAATACTATTTAGCAAAAAATTATGAACTACTCCCATGTACAACAATATGGCTAAAATTTGTAATATTGATATTGAGCAAAAAGTGGCAAGTTGTAGAAAACACATGCAAAAGATTCTATTCATATAGTGTTCAGCAGTCAACACTAAAACATTTTGTTTAGAGGTATATAAATGAGAATTAATACTAAAGAAGAACAAGGAATTGATTATTACTGATGTCAGGATACTGCTTACCCTAAATGGACAGAATGGTGGAAATAGACACAAAGGGATTCTGGAAAGGTTGATAATATTCTTGTGCTTGACTTCGCAATATTTACATGAGTGTTGTTTATAGCTATTTGTTAAACTGAAGCTATATTTTACACATATCTCCCATATATTCTTGAATATAATCTGCAATGTGTATGGTATATGTAGAAATTCTATTTCAGAGTAAAGAAGTTTTGAAAACAAAGGCCACAAATCTTTGGAACACCTTGTGAGAGATATCTGGGTTCCTTTTTCGGCCTGGTTCCCTATTGTTGAATTAAAGCCCCAGGGTCAGTCTCTTATGAGGGATCATAGGGATTATCAGCAAAAAGATTTGGCTGGGGTATGGTATATAAATAAACCTACTCCAGCACTATCCATAAATTAATAGGAAGTTCTCTGAAACTCTTTATTTCTGCTTTTTTTCCAGTACTGAGGTGCCAAACCAAGTGCCTCATGCATACTTTACAAGTGTTCCACCACTAAGCTGTACCCTCAGCTCCTTTTAATATTTTTTGTCTTGAGACAAAAAGCTATGCTACCCAGGATGCCTCTGGCCTCAAATTTGGAATTCCCCTGCCTCCACCTCCAGAGTCATAGAGTCACTGGGATTACAGGCATGCACCACTGCGCCAGGCCCCTATTCCTTTTCCTTTACTCACCTAAAGCTATAATCTAAAAACTAAAGCCACTAGACGGTGACTCAAACTTTAACAGAAAATATAGAGGTGCTTGGAACTGACAGTAAAGCCTCATGACTTGAGTGTAACCGGTCATGATGGAACCTTTCACCTACTCACTGGAGGCTGCAAATTGTCCCTTCATGGGGACTGCTGGCACCTCAGAGTACTGGATGATTTGGCAGTGAAGCAAGGAAAACTGTGTTGAAGTAAAAATAATCTGATACACAAAAATGTTCTAAATCCTTATAATGGTAGAGAAATGTTATGGTTGGTGCAAAAGCAAGTCATTACTGGAGGCAAATGATTGAGTTAAAGAAATTTGATTTCCCCTGGATTTTAACTTCATGGGTAGCTGCCTGTAAGAAAACTCAATGTATCTTTAAGACTTTTGCCTCTCTGTCAATTTGAATAAATCAGCCTATAAAATCCAAATGATTGCATTACACTTGAAACTAAGACAATATTTGAAGGCTATATTTTAATCAGAACTCAAAATTCCTCCAAGACTATAATTTCTTTGTCAAATTGGTCTATGGAGTCACAAGAATTTCAAATTCTTATATACAGAAGGGCGAGATTTCGTCTCTACCTGAAAGAGGTCAGTTTGAAATAATACTTATACAGTAAAATGTTGCTACATAATAATATGCAGAGAAATCATACCTGGTCATTTGAAAAGTGCTGTGCTGGGGAATTAGCAAAAGTAATATATGTGACATAAGAGAGGAGACTGAGAGACAGATTCCTGCATCCATTCTGGTTTAAATTTCGGTTCCAGGCTAGCAGAAGCATGGGTTGAGTGCATCTAGTGAAAGATTATACCTATCAAAGATCACGAATCAAGGATACCACAGTTACCTGATTTGATGTCCTCTGGCTCACCATTCCAACGGCAGAATAGACAGAATTTTAGTAGGACATTGACTTGGCCCCTGAGATGTCTTCCTTTTAGGAAGGAGCCTACAATTACAGATTGAAAATGAGATGCCCAAAGAACTGCTAAGTTAAATTGTATACTTGGAAAGTAGTTTATAAGTTCTTAATAAATTTTAATGTTCTCACAACCAAAAAAATGGTAAATTGGCTTGGTCAAATATTTCTATAATGTACACATAAATCAAAACATCACATTGTACTCCATAAATATATTGTTGTTGTTGTTAGGTGCCGTTGAGTCTGTATCCAACTCATAGCGACCCTCATAGGGTTTTCAATGGCTGAGTGCTTCGGGATTGCCTTGGGAGTGGATTGCCAGGCCCTTCTCCCATTTTTGCGGTGCTGGGAATTCAACTCGGGGCCTCAGAGACTGCAGCGCAGCGCTCTACCCACTGAGCTAAATCCCAGCCCCCATAAATATATACACAATTTTATATATAAAATTATACTAAATATATATTATAAAACTATTAAAACATGAATTATATATAAAATATTATATGTGAATATGTTTAAAATTGTAATTTGTCAATTAAAAGTGAATCAATACATAATAAGCTACTTCAGTGCATAAACACACTTGTATTCCATTTCTCTATATTCTACAAATGAACCTCACACCTCATGACACAGTGTTCCTGTGAGTCATTCACTCAACAACTATTGATTTGCTGACAGATAGGCAACTTTTTGTTATGGGGCCACTGAGAAAGCAACAAAAGAGTATACAAGTATTCTTTCTTGTACATGTCACATCAGTTAACCCCATGTAGATCCTAGAAACTAGCACTTTGAGTTCATATTTCAAAAAGGATATCTCACTTACATCAGCATCCATCTTATTCTAGGAAGTAATTGTGAAGAAGAATTGGCAAGAATGCTTCAGGCCACTCCAAATACAAAGTGAAGATCTTGGCATCTTCCTGTAACAACTGACTCAAGGGTGAGAGAGGCAGAAAGGAAAATGGCACATTAGGGTAAATTAGTTAGGGTACTTTGTTGTTGTTTCTCTTAGGTGCAGTCAAGTTGGGTCCAACTCATAGCAATGCTATGTACAACTGAACAAAACATTCCCCAATTCTGTTCCAGGCACACCATCTTTTTTATGTTTAAGCCCATTGCTATAGACACTGTGTTAATACATCTGGTGGAGGGTCTTGCTTTTTTTCATTGACTCATCACTCTCCCAAGCATGATGTCCTTCTCCAGGGGTTGGTTCCACCTGACAACATGTACAAAATACATAAGATGAAGTCTAGCTATCCTAGCTCCCAAAGAGCACTCTGGTTGCACTTCTAGATCCATCAGTTCTTTTGGCAGTCCACGGTATATTCAATATTTGTCTCCAGCATCATAATTCAAAAGTATCAGTTATTCTCTTGTCAGGCTTATTCAATGTCTAACTTTTACAACCATATTATGTGACTGAATAAGATACTTTAGCTATCTCCAATTCCAATTGACTTAAATTAAAATGCTTTTCATTGATATCAAGCTGGTATACAAGCAGTAGGGTGGGCTTCAGTAAAACCTTAAGCTCGTGTTTGTGGCTCCTTTTTTTCCTGCACTTTCTCTTGCTACGTCCCATTTTAAGTTATCATCCACCTTTAGCCTGTTTCGCTCATGGAGAAAAAATTCTTCAAGCATTTCCCAGCTTCACATTCACATACTATATCGCCCGAGGAAGAAGAAAAATGCTATTATCACAGAATTCTCAGAAAGTGTCCTGAGACCCACCCGGACTGGGCTGTTTATATTACTTACTTATTACTAACAAATGATGGTGAACAGCAGAATGGAATGGGCTAATTAACTCAAGCAATGCAAGCTTGCTCTTGAAATCAAGAGAAACTAATTTTCATCAGTTTCCTAAATGATGTAAGAGAAGAAGCCTAGATCTAAACTTGGATGCATAGGAAAGAGAAAAAATATTCATAGTAGGCAAAACAGGAGAGGGAGAGAGAGAGAGAGAGAGAGAGAGAGAGAGAGAGAGAGAGAGAGAGAGAGAGAGAGAGAGAGAGGTGATCCTATAATGGTTCTCAAAATTGGCACATTAGAATCACCTGAGAGAATTTGCAAATCCTAATGTACAGGCCTCGAAGTCACCTAACAACAACATTGTACAGGTAATTGTTGTCGTTGTTAGGTGCCCTCGAGTCAGTATCTGACTCATAGCGATCCTCATAGGGTTTTCAATGGCTGACTGTTTCGGGATTTACTTAGGAGTGGATTGCCAGGTCCTTCTCCCATTTTTGCGGGGCTGGGAATTGAACTCGGGACCTCAGAGACTACAGCGCAGCACTCTACCAACTGAGCTAAATCCCAGCCCTTGTACAGGCAATAGCCCAGATTAAATAAATCAAAATCTAAGGGAGTAAGGGAAAGGACATTAATTTTAAAGGCTCCACAGGTAATTCCAATGTGCACTTCAATGAGATTACAGAATTGTATGGGAAGGGTTTATAAAACTCATATCTGTCAGCTTCTCTCCTCATGTAGAGATGTTGAGGGGAGATGAGTTGGTTTTAGTCACCAAGCTCTGACAGCTTAAAGCCACCTGAGCTGACAGTTGCATTTCTCCTTACAAAGTGGCTTAAATGTAGGGGAATTGTACTTTTCTAGCTTCACAATGAACAACACAAGGTTACAACTGTGGCTAAATCCCATGTGGGAAACACAGAGAAACCCATTGTAAATACTGCTTTTTCAGAGTAACAGAAAATAAAGGGAGATTACAGCTGGGTTTAAAATACCATTTCTCTCCCTCTGCCATTAATGGCATTTTACAGTGCACAACCATGGGTCCAGCATGGTCAGCTGTGGCACAGCTTTGTATTGTTTTGTTCTCTGGGTCTTATCACTATCCTTTCATCCATTTATTACTCATTTTCTCACTCTGTTTGCTGCTCCAGATTCTGTAGGTACCCTCCAGAGAATTTAATAGATGAATCTAGCCCAATAACAAATTACAGCAGAGAGAAACCAAATCACACTTCAGACTGGTAATTTCCTGCTTTCTTCCTCCCATCCCCCACCTCCTCCTCTCCATTCCTCCTTCTATTTTTGTAAAGGAATAAATAAAATAGAAAACAGACTTTTTGCCCCATTTGATTTCTAAACAGCTTGGAAGTTTATTTTTTTGGGGGGAATGTCTTATATACTCTTTTGATCCCATCATCTTATTTATGTTCGGAGAACACTTTCCAGAAAAATATTAACTACAGGCCTCATTGTGTCCGAAATTCATTCATTCATCCATTAATTTATTCATAAAATAAAAGTTATTCAATTCCTAATATATACCAGGCACTCTACAGGGTTAGGGGGTAAAGAGATGCCCAAAGTAAGTAAATAAAATCCCTATCTTTATAAAGCTTACATTCTAATAAGGGAAGTCAATCTATAAACAAATACATAGTGGACCAAGGAGTAATAAATTTGATGTAGAACAGTAGAGGAGATTAACAAAGAACTTTGGGAAAAGGGTACAGTTGGGGGAGTTGGGGGTTCAGTTACTTTTGTTTTTTGAGATAAGATTTGCTGTGCTATGTACCCCAGGCTGGCCTGGAACTTGCTCTGTAGCCAAGGCACACCTCGAATTAATGATCCTCCTGCCTCAGACTCCCAAGTGCTGGGATTACAGGCATGCACCACCACACTTAGAATTTCAACTGCTATTTTTAATGCAGTATTGAGGGAAGACTTCATGCCATTGGAGGGGAGACCTGAAGGAGATGATGGAGTGACTCGTGGAGATCCCTGGTGGTAGCATTCCAGACAGAGGGACTAGGAAGAACTAAAACACTGACCTGGGTCCATAAGTGAGGAACAGTGAGGCTAGATGAGCTGAAGTGGAGTAGAAAAGGTACATGGTCTGGCAGAGATATCAGGGTTCAAATTATTTAACATTTTATGTACCATTTGAACGACTTTGGCATTAATGTGAATGAAATGGAAAGCCATTCAGGAAATTTAAGTTTAAAAACTGACAATGTCAGACATATTTCAAAGCAATTGTCTGCTGAGTAGAGGTTTAAGGAGGCAAGGATGGACTCCAGAGCAGGTTAATATTTATGCTTTAATACCAGTAATTTTGCATTTAAACCAGGCACCATGATAAATGCCTATAATCCAAGAGATGTAGAATGCTGAGGAAGGAGGCTCATGAATTTGAGGCAAGAGGTAGCCTGGGCAACTTAGTGAGAACCTGTCTGAAAATAAATAAATAAATAAATAATGTGGGACTGGGGGTGTGTGTGTCAGTGCTAGAGAATTTGATTAGCATGTGCAAGGTCCTGGGTCCAACATCCTCCGTAGTACTGAAAAAAGAAATTGCATTTACTATTGGGCTAAGGTGTGAGGTAAGGCTATGCCTTAATTTGTTCACTGTATTCCTGCATCATCTGTAAGGTTCCTTGGCCATATATCAACTTTTCATACAATACTATAACCTGTTTCAGAGGCCTATATTCAATTCATTGAACTATTAATTATTGTACCAGTACCTTAATTATTGAATGCCTATGGCTTTCATTGTTCAGTAACTAAAAAAGAAAACTTCATGTTTGCAGTGAATTTTTAATCAATTATAGAAGGCTTTGTCATGTAATATTAAGTCACTTGAAGGAAATAATAAAAAAATACAAATAGCCACATACCTGGGGTATATTATAATGATCTTTTTCTTTTATTTTCATGTATATCATAATTTTATGATAGTCATAATTAGGCAATATGTATGCACATTAAAATAAGAGAAAAAATCTTCTGTCACCACAAATATTTGCCATAAGCATACCCATAATATATGTATTATTTTAGCAAGTATCAATGCCTCAAAAGAGAACCTGATGTGAAAATGCATTCTATTACCTTTGTTATTTCTATAGAAAACAAATTCAACATTGTGCAAGTATTTTTTGTTGTTTTCCTATTAAATTTCAGAACCACATTCTTATAAATGAGGAAAAACACTCAGCTCTCTCTACATAATTCTCTACTTCAGTCCTTGTCATTCCCTTCTAAATATCATTGTATTTTTATTTTTTTCAGCTTCAGCCTACATATGGTCTACTAATCACATCCCAAGGCATGAAACAGAAGCCATCTGAGATATTTGAAACTGAAAATAAATTAATAAAGAAAATTAGGTGCTGACAAATTTATACAAGTTCTGGAGAGAAGCATGCTATCACTGGATTTGTGGTTTCAAAGGTCACTCAACCCTCACTGTTATTCACAAGTCCAAAACTGCTGAAATTACTACTGCCACCACTGCCTCTGCCAATGGAGAACTAGAAGAAAACATTTTTTAAACCCTGAAATAGATCATATTAACAGAAGAAATTATGGTCATAAAGCATAAACGAGAAATTTTTAAGAAATGAAGAAAAACAGGAAGGAAAGGAAGGAAGGCAGGCAGAAAGGAAGAAGGAAAGATCCGAGACCAAGTGAAAGCAGTTGACATTTAAAACTATGATAGCAGAAGTTGGTAGAGAGCTAGGTAGATAGATAGATAAATGCTCCTTGTCTTTACCATGGGCTTACATCACGAAAGGCTCACTGTATGTTGAAAATATATTTATATACCTAACCTACTGAACAACATAACAACCAAGTACAATGTAGAATATTAGTTGTTTACCCTTGTGATTGGGCCAGGATTTAGCTCAGTTGGTAGAGTCCTGCTCTGAAGTCTCTGAGGTCCCTGGTAAGATTCCCAGCACTGCAAAAATGGCAGAAGGACATGGCAATCCACTCCCAAGACAATCCCAAAACTATCAGCCACTGAAAACCCTATGAGAGTCAGTATGAGTCAGACAGGACTCGACTGCACCCAGCAACAACCTTCGTGATCATGTAGATAACTGGCTGCTGCCCAGTATCATAAGAAAGTGTTGTACAGCACTCTTAGACTCAGAAAAGATAGAAATTCTAAATTTGAAGTTCAGTTTCTTTTTTTTTCTTTTCTTTTATAGTACTTGGAGTTTGATCCTAGGACCTCAAACATGCTTAGGTCAGTGCTCTATCACAGAGCCTCTCTGCCATGTTTGTGCTGTGTCCTTGAACATTGCCTACTACAGGGAACTCATTTTTTATTGTCATAGGTCCATATTTTTTCCACTACAGCAACAAAGAACTAATTTTCAGTCAATTGTCACATTACTGAGAATCTAGTGTGTGCCCTACTGTCCCTTTTAGATCCTCAGTTACTCTGTGATTAGGCATTTTTATTTTTTTACTCTGTTGAGGCCTCTGAAACACTTGCAGACACCTCTATACATCTCTTAGGTCTTCTCTTTCTAAGCCAAACAACACTAGCTCTGTCAATTGTTTCTCATGTGATATGGTTTTAGGTTTTTCAAAACTCTGGTTGCTTTCTGTAGATATTCCAGCATCCTAACATGGTACTCAAATCCTCATATTTCAATATTTAAATGCCATGTATGTCAGCAATGTTCTGACACAGGTAGCAAATTACCTCCTTTGTTCTGGAAACACGATTACCATTACAGAAAGCTAAAATTGCCCTCAACTCACAGCCATTGAACTGTGGTTCATTTCAAACAATGTCATAACAGGTCTCTTCTGACATGATTTTTTTTCAACTGAAGTGTGTTATTTTACATCTGTTCATATTATATATCATTTTAGTAGTTTTAGTCGTCATTCCAATCTGTCATGATTTCTTTGAACTTTGATTCTATCTTTCTTTCTTTTTTAATAGCTAATCCTCCCATATGTCTGTCATCAGCAAAGCTTATAATCTTGCTTTTATGTCTTTCTTCAAGTTGATAAAAAGGTTCGGCAGAACTGATACCCATAATAATGCACATAATACTGATATTTTGTATTTGTATGGTGCTCAAGCATTCACAAACCACATTCATATGCATGATCTCATTTGATACTATAATCCCACATGGTAGTAAAGGCATCCATTTTTTTTAAAAAAAGTATCTACTATTGATAAAGGCATTGATAATAGAAGAACACATGTCACACCACTACTGATTGAGCTAGTACTGTAACTTAAGTGTTAAAGAGGTTTCTGTTCATAGTTCTAACCAACTATGAATTTGAGTCCACCTAACTATATTTCCACTCAGTCCATCTTCATGGTCTATAATCATTTTCATGGACCAGAAAAAACTAACTCCATATTTTTGGAAGAAGTGGAAATAAAACAGGTAGGACAGACCAAACAGGACAATCCTGGAAAGGGAAAATGAAGCCAGGCAGCCTCTGATTCTCTAAATATAGCATGAGCAAGTTGAGCATGGAGAAGGGAAGTCAGAAAAATTAGTGGGGAATATGTTTCGGGCTGAGAGCCATGTGAAATATCCTTCAGGGAAATGTAGGTGTCACATGTTGTTTGTTTTGAAGGCTAAGATGGAGGTCTACGAAACATTTGATGTTGCAGCTGCTTGGAGAAGTCAACTCCGACATTAAGCATCCAAGATTAGAGTAGGGTAACATCCTTCTCCGATGTGAGGCACAACTCAGTCCATTCCCTCTCCTATGGGGCCTGATCTCCAAATGATGCACAGAATTGAGGCACTTTAGTTATTCACAACACAGCCATCTTGCTTTCCAGGAAACAGGGTGTTAGAAAAGGTTCTGAGTATCAAAGCACAACCTCATCCTTGTTATTGATGTTGTTGCTGTTAGATGTCATTGAGTCAGGTCTGACTCATAGCGACCCTATGTACAACAGAAGGAAACACTACCCCACACTGTGCCATGCCAGGCACTATGGCTGTGCTTCTCTGCTATTTATAGAGTTTTCAATGGCTAATTGTTTCTGGATTGCTTAAGAGAGTGGGATGCCATGTCCTTCTCCCATTTTGTGGTACTGGGGATCAAACCCAAACAGCATTTGCAGTTGCAGAGCAAGCAAACGTGAAGCCCTGGGTTCAACACCCCTGTACTGCAAAAGAGGGAGAGGGAGAGGGAGAGAGAGAGAGAGAGAGAGAGAGAGAGAGAGGCTCTCTACCAACTGAGCTAAGCCTCATCCTTACTAGGTTAAAATCATCTTGATAACCACTAAAAAAACTTGAGCCATATAAAATTATGAATATTTGACTCTTTTTAAATGGAAATTTCATGTGGCTAACCTATAACTTTCTAGTTTTGTTCTGAAAAGTTTTAAAGAGAACTGGGATAAAGACATGTGCCTGAAATATTCATCACACTTTCCTTCCTTTAAAGATTATTTGAAAATAATTTTATCTGAATTTTCTAGACATTTTATTATTTTATATAAATAATATATTAGCTCACACACAGCTGGATAATCTATGATATTATCTAATTACATCCAATCAAGCAAATATATATTGAAGACTTTCTATGTAATAGGCACTATAGTAGATGCAAGATTTCTAATCCAATTGAGAGGTCAGACAAAAACTATCTGTTATGATATAATATAGAAAAATAATTCCAGATAAAATCATGGAAAGAGAGATCACTTTTGTTTGCAACTTACAGTAAGGGAGGCTTTCCACATAAGATGACAGAAGTTGTGGATTTTAAAGAATGAAAAGCATGTCAAAATGAATCACATTAGGATGTACATTAAAAATTTCTAATAAAATAATAATAGTAATAAAAGAATGAATAGGAGTTAGCCATGTAGACACAAAGGATAAAGGAGATTCCAAGGTAGCAGAATAATTAACTGTACAAAGGCCAGAGGTATAGGAATAGAGGAAGTACAGAAATGTGATGGACATTTACAGACAAATCATTTGGAACTAATTTCTTTTACTAATGATATCACCTTCTGATGATGTTCATTAACTTTTTCCTGATGAAAATCTTAAATATCTGATTTTTTGGAACAGGTGGCATCAATAATAGTTCCTTGTGTTTTTTGTATTTAATTTCCTTATTTTTATATTTAAGAAAGTAAGATGCTAAATTTTTTTAAAAGAAATGTTATGTCTTGATTGAGTTACCTTACTTTATTTGCATAGCTACGTACATTTTAAAATAGAACACAATATCAAAACAAACAATAATATCCCTACCATGTTATGCAGAGGTATGAGTATACACTTTCAAACTCAATTTTATTGTGAATATATGAAGACTGGTTTTTGATTGCTCACACTTTTTTTTTCTGCCAAATGCATAACAATTTCATTCTTCATCTTAAAGTTCTAAGGTTCAACTATATTTGAATTATCCATAAAAAATCATAATTATTTTCTCTTTATGAAATTTTCCCCATACTTCATAACCTGGAAATGACTAAAGCAATTTGTGTGCTAAAAGGGGCGGGGAGAAGTTCTTTGTTCTCAGACAAGGGCAAGGGAGTTTGAGAATCAAAGAATATTTTTTTTAAAGGCAAGGGTGAAGAGGTCAAAACAGAAGGTGATACTGGATGTTGTTTTGTAATACTAACAATAGCATCCTTTCCCACTTGCGTTTTCAGTGAGGTGGTCTGAAATAAAGCTGCCAAGAGCTAGCACACCAGGGTCTCTATGTGGAACCTCTTTTAAATATCATAAAAACCCAGTGTTCTACATCTACTCTCTTCAAGTTTAGAGTGAGAGCAACACATAAGATTGAAAGGAAGGTTAAAATCTAAGCCAGACAACAAGGAGATGGCTGAAAGGGCTTGTTCACTCTGCTATGTAATGAAAGCTGTTGGCTCTGAGGTGGAAGTTATGCTTTGTTGGAGACTTCTGGTCACCTAGAAGTTTGCAATCAAAGAGAAGTCAGAGTCTGATGTAGTTGCGAGCTAGTGGTAGTGCCTCTGTTTCATTGCTTGACTGTGATTGAGGCCATACACAGGCACACGCATTGAAATGGGAATCCCTAGGAAGTCCCCAACAGAAGGCTTCCAGTTGTGTTCTGCCAAAGAAGAACAAGTCCAAAAGGATCTGGAGTTCCTGCTACAAAGACATATTCATGGCCTTTCCTGCCACTTCTGTTGTTCCTACCCATTGTACTGCATACTGGCAAGCCATGTCAGTGAACATGGGTTATTTTAGTACATTGGTGGGAAGCCTCAAAATCTAAACTATTTATGTAATGCATTTAGTTAAAGGTATATAGACAGCCTAATCATAACTATGAATTAGTTTCTTCTAGGAAACAACTGTGGGTTTAAACAAGGGCCTACTTAGATATTACTAATTGTATATATATATATATATATATACACATATATATATATACACAATTTTATATATATATATATATATATATATATATATATATATATATATATATATATATATATATATATATATATATATATATATATATATATATATATATATATATATATATATATATATATATATATATATATATATATATATATATGAACCAGTAGCACATTTCAAAATGTAAATACACACTGACTCTCCAGGGGAGTTATGTAAAAAGAAAATATAACGTTTTGAAGAAATGGACAGAATTCAGCATTAGATTCTGTGTAGTAAAATGCTGACAGACTGAAAGCTAAGGAGGTAATAGGTATAATACGGTGAACCTGAAAATGAGGACAGAAGAGGACTTGGCAAAGAAGAATCAGAGCTTATACAATCACTAGGTCAAGGCTTGGCAAAGCATAATAGGAGAATTGCTGCAAATTCAGCATAAGTACAGGACCCAGGGAAAGGAAATTGTACTTGAGTGAGGGGGCTTATATTTTGTAAATGTGATGATTTATTACTCCTAAACTGGCTGAACTATGTTCAATTATCATGTGTAATTCAGTAGTGCCTGACATTGTTGTATGAGTTTATTGTGCACCAAACCATCCACCTATGCTAAGCTTGGATGCTGGGGAAATCTTAGGGCTCAGGGGGAAGATAAGAACATTTTATTGATTAAACAGGCTGAGAAAAAGTAGAGAGCACAGAGTGCCTATTGGTACAGCTTTATTAAATAAGAAACTTCACTATCCTGCCACTCTTTGCTTGATCTTTGAATCAAGACACTAGAGGGAGAAATACAACATTTACAGAGATGTGGTAATAGTACTAATCAAAACTGAACTGACCCCTTGTCCATTAGGGCCCTCTATCCCAGAATAGTAGTCAAGGATACCAAAGAACATGCTTTGTGTAGATTCAGCTATTGCTAACATTTTGCTCTGTTTATAATAATGGATGATGATGATTATTATTATTATTACTATTTCTAAAGAGATTTTGACCAGAAAATTTAGAAGCTCCTGATGCTGTAATGTTCTCTAAAATGACTTCTGGGAAATCCAAAAGAGATACAGCTCAACCCCTTCCCATTCTTTACATTCTCAATTTAATTCCAGCTCCAGGGAAATCTTATTTTGCTTTGCTGGACTAACAAGGGTCCTTCTGGCCTTCTAATGGAAGCTATGCTCCCAGAGCCCTTGGGATTTCCACAGTGTCCCAGGTTGTTTCCTGAGCTGGCCCCTCCCACTGTTCAGTCCCAATGAGCTTTGTTCACCATTACTCAGCTCCAGGTTCTGTGAGCCCCACTTGCACACCTGCCTCCTCAGAGGCTTTTTCTTTCCCTAACAGCTCCATGTGCTTGCACAGTTTTCACCCTCAGCCCCCACAAACTTCTTTCCACAGGCTGCCCCTCCCATCTGGAAGCAATCCTCCCCAAGTTACATTAATATTTAAAAAATTCTCATTCAGTCCACACTTTTGACCTAGTACTATATCATTCCATCTCCCACTGGAAGCTGCACATTTGCATTTTATCACATCCACCCCAGCCCATATGGGGTCACCCTTCAATCCTCTGATATTTTTAGAGAAGGAGGATTTTGCTTCAAGCATTAGCCTGATATTTGTGGCTTTTCAACTGAAGGTTTGGCTTTCTAGTGACAGGCTGCAGCAGGGCTGAGAAGGAGATCATAACCATTTTGAAGGAGAGAAAGTATTATTCGGATGCTCTATGCTTATAGATGCTCCACTTTCCTCCTGTGTGTTGAAATGCCCAGGAGAAGGTAAATTAGTGATGAATGTGGCAGAGATGAGGTAGTGTGCTAAGAAAAGAAGGGACCAGGTGTCATTTAGTTAGAATTTTCTAAACACTACTAACATCCTAACTAATACAAATTGCAAAGTGTGAAAGGAGAGAAGTTTCTTATTTAAGAAAGCTGCACCAATAGGCATTCTGTGCTCTCTATTTTCCCAGCCTATTTGAGTGATGTGATATTCTTATCTTCACCTTCAGCCCTAATATTCCCCCAGCCTCCAAGCTTAGCATAGGTGGATGATTTGATGCACAATAAACTCATAATACAATGTCAGACACTACTGAGTTACACATGATAATTGGGCAATTGTTAGTTTCAGAGTACTTAAACTTTTTTTCCCAGGAAATATTCAGGGTGTTACCTTTGACATTTCATCCTACACAATTAAATGACATACTGAAAATATGGAGAGGTATGATATGCAGAAAAGTTATAGTCTTTTCTTCTCCTTGAATAGCTGTTTAAATTTAGGTGCCATTCTGGCCATTAGTTTATGTATGTGTAAAATGAGGATATTAGCTTTGTTTCTCCCAAAAGGCTGGTCAATTCTGTTTCTACGTGTGCATGACCATTGTGAAGTATGTTTGTGGGCAGAGCCCACTCCTTCCTTGGCAGAGGATACTGTTACTAGAAAGAGTATTAAACACTTCTTGTTTCCACCTAAAATTATTAAGTTATAATAAAAAGATGAAAAGTTTTTGCTGAACAACCAAAATGATATAGACTCTTCTGCCTTCTAAGAGATATTGGATAAAACAATCTCTATGCAGTGTCCCTTTTATTTCATGGAGACTGGTTGAGATGACATGAAAAAGGAGAATCTCAAAGCCTACTACTGGGAGAGGGACCTGCCAATCCACTCCCAAGGCAATCCTGAGACAGTCAGCCATTGAAAATCCTATGAGGGTTGCTATGAGTGGGATACTGACTCAACGACACCTAACAACAACAACAAAGCCTACTACAGTTCATTCATGTTCCTCTGAGGAGTCTAGAAGAGACCACTGGTTGACATGGACCCCCAATGCATCTCTGAGTGCAGAATGGCAGGTTATGAGCTTGGTTGGTCATGGGGAGACAAGTTATTTCGCATGACAAAATGAAGGGGAGCAATTGTTTGAATATATAAAATGTCTCCTGAAAGTCCACTTGTTAAAGGCTTGGTCCCCATGGTGGCACTACAGAGAGATGATGGAACCTTTGAGAGGTAGGGCCTACTTGAGGTCCTTAAGTCACACCCTTGAAGAGAATTGTGAATCCCAATATCTCAGTGTTTCTCTACTCCCTGGTTCATGATGTAAGCAGTTTGCTCTCCAATATTCTCCTGACATGATGGGCTACCCTCACCAGAGGCCAAAGTGATAGGGCTTCTCCATTGCCAACTAACGTCTCCAGAACTGTCACCTATACATACATTACTCTTTATAAATTATTTCCTCAGGTGTTTCCTTACAGTAATATAAAGTTGAAATGAATACAAGAGATATCCTCTCTGGGAGGCTAGAGCAATAAGCCCCAGAAAATGGTGAAGTCCAGAGTTTTAGAGGGCCCAGCATCAGATTGATGCAAAAACCTGTCACCTCTGCTCTTCGGGGAAGTCTTCTCCATGCAAAGGACTTAGGAAAGTTTGATGAAAACAAAACAAAAGAAAACCACAAAAGAACAGCTAACATTGGTGAGACTGGAAGTTATTGGAATACAGCTCAACAAGAAGGGATAATTTTCATAAATTTTATGGCAAACATTGCAAATTTGGGATAATAGGAACAAAGACACATAACTAATTTGTCTTATTTACTTGAATTTCTAATTTCTAAAGGTGATTACCACCCTTGGAGCATATATTTAACATACTTTCTGTTCTTACACCTGAAAATTGTAGGAAGTAACACAAATATGACAGTATTTTCCTCTTTAAATGTGGCAAAATCTACAGCAAGTTCTTTATGGATCAATATGTAAACTATGAGCGAGCACTAATTAGATATAGTCCATATAATAAGCACAATACAAAGAGAACCATTTAAGTGTCATAATTTTTACTTATAACATGGACTTAATCTATGTGTTCTTATCATCGTGCTTTTATACAGGTATAATGGAATGACTATACATGTTCCAATCTATCAGTACAACCTCAAATATTCTTCAATTCCTAAGAAAGTTGGGACCTATTTAGGGTGATCATTGACACTAAGTGGGACTTTTGAACTATTTGGTGGCATTGCTTTTGAAAGAAACACTAATATTTATTTGAGAAGAGGTTTACAATTTAATACAAAGCTGAGCACATAGTAATCATGCAATAATATTAGTTACTGCCAATATTGTTGTATCTATGGTTATTATTGAATACCAAATGTGATTGTTTATACAACTATTGTCTCATTAAAGCCAAAGAACTATAAGGTGAATACTATATCCTCATTTCATAAAAACAAAATCTAAGTTTCAAGTAAATCAAGAATTACATACTCACCTATATTTTAATACATAACAAATGGCAAAGTCACAATTCAAACTCAAAGTACATGTTCCTTCCCTGATATAATACCTTTATAAATTCAATTTGCCTACTATAAGAGATGAGGTGATTATAGGTTGTACACTGATAAACATTATAAACATTTAATAGTCGTACATTAATTTTAATGCACATAAGAAAAATATTTATGACCAGTAATAATAGATTTCTTGTTGTAGCAGTAATTATAAAAACATTCTTAATATATATCAATGTAAAAGTCAGGCATGGTGGCACACACCTGTAATCCCAGCACTAGGGAGGTAGACACAATAGGCTAGCAAATTTGAGGCCAACCTAGGCTACATCACAAGACTATATATATATATATATATATATATATATATATATATATATATACATATATACACATTTGTTGTTGTTGTTAGGTGCCATCAAGTCATGTCCAACTTATAGTGACCCTATATACAGCATGTGAAACAGTATATTAGTGCTCTGTTATTCATAGAGTTTTCAATGGCTGATTGTTTTGGGGGGAGTGGGTTGCAGGGTCCTTCTCCCAAGCCTATAGCACCAAGTGTTCCCAGGCATTCTCCCATCTAAATACTAACTCGGCCTGACTCTTAGCTTCTGAGATCTGACCAGATCAGCCTCCACAGTGGTACAGCTGCAGGTATATACACATATGTACACATATTTACATATGTACACACACAAACACATATATGAAAGTAAAGAATTACATTAAACTTTAAGCAGTATTAACTCATAATAATATACTTTTGGGAAAAGTTACAGAGGAAATACTTGAATGGCTAATGTTTAGAAAACAAGATAAATCACACTGACTAGACTTCCAAACTTCTGTCTTTAGGAACTCACTGATGGCTTAGGGACTAGACAAATGCATTCATACACTCACAAAATGTCTTATATTAAAACATAATCTAAAATGTCTACAAAATTTTTAATATGAAGAAATATTTTAAGAGAGATTAAGTCTTCCTACCTGCTTTAACAGTACCAATCACTCTTTGGCAGTATGGGCTGGTTCTTACAGGATTCCCAGTTCAAGATTTCTCTTTGCTGGAAAGCTTCCTATTGCTGTGATGTGTCAACTAACTCCTTCATCTTAGACAAAGAAAGCTCTGCATTTGGGGCCTGTCTAGTCCCCTTCCCCACTGATAACTCCAGGCAATGGAAAGAAGTTGTTGTCTAAATACCTTAGGGGCTTAAGCTACTCTGAATGTTGCATCTTATTTAGTCCAGGACCCTCCAGTAGCTTGTTGTCCCAGCTGTAAAAGGTGCTTTTCTAAATGGATCTCAGTGATTTCCAGAGCTTTGTATTCATGGTCACCCCTTCAATGTGGGCTTGACCTAGCTTGCTTCCAATGGATAGAATCTGAGAAGAGTAATAAGATATCACTTCCATGATCACGTTTAACAAGAGCGTGCCTTCCATCTTGCTGGCATCTCTCCTATTTGACTTCTCCTCTTGCACACTTTAATGAAACACAGTACCACAGGATTGCCTGGTAAGCAATCGAGAAAAGCCAAAAGCCCTCATGGAACTGAGGCCTTCAGTCCAAGACTGACAATGAATGGAATCCCATTAACCATATGAATGATCTTAGAGTGGATCTCTCCCCAAGCAAGATTCAGATATTGGAGGTCCAGCCTGTTCCATGACACTAGCCTGTATATACTCTGATGCAAAAGACTATACTGAGCTAGACCTAGGTTTCTGGCCAACAGACATAGTTAGAAAATGTTTCACAGTAATACGACACTAGATAACTTGATATGTATGCAGCAAGAGGTGACTAACACACTATCTTACTAAATTAGACTTTTTAAAACGGTCAGAGTTTGTACTTTTTCTGGACACATGGCTAAATTTTACTCACTCAGGGAAAATTTGCCATCAAATACATTTCACTGACCTTTAACTTCCTGTGAGCTACTTCCTACCTCTTATCCAAAACTATCCCAATTATTTCTGGATGTATCTTCCCTTGTATTTACTTATAAATAAATCCTATCAATTGCAAGGTGTCTGTCATTTATTTTTTCTCTTGTCCACAGTCCCTCTTCTGCTGAGCAATCTGCTGCTGAGCTCTATGTTGCCTATGAAATTGTCACAATTTCTCAACCTTTCCTCTTGTAAGAAATAATTCAACTACTCACTCCAGGGTTTGCATCCCTCAAAGTATCAAGCAGACTTAGGAAATCTCTGGAGTTCTTGATAAACTGAGATGGCTAAGTCCTGAGCTGAAGAAGGAAGAACCCTTGATTTTCCAGTTTACCTTTAAACTTTTTTTCTTTTATTATCTAAGTATTTAAAGTTACTAATGTTCTTCTAGGCTGGGATTTAGCTCAGTTGGTAGGGCGCTGCTCTGCAGTCTCTGAGGTCCCAAGTTTGATTCCCAGCACCGCAAAAAATGGGAGAAGGACCTGGCAATCCACTCCCAAGGCAATCCCAAAACACTCAGCCATTGAAAACCCTATGAGGGTTGCTATGAGTTGGATATCGACTCAACAGCACCCAACAACAATAACAACAATGTTCTTCTAAACATTGCTTTAGCTATATCTCATGAATTATGGGGCTGGGACTTGGCTCAGTGGGTAGAGCGCTGCACTGCAGTCTCTGAGGTCCCGAGTTCAATTCCCAGCACCACAGAAATGGGAGAAGGACCTGGCAATCCACTCCCAAGGCAATCCCGAAATAATCAGCCATTGAAAACCCTATGAGGGTCGCTATGAGTCGTATACCGACTCGACGGCACCTAACAACAACAACATGAATTATGTTTTTCATTATTTTTCAACTTCACAGCCTTTTCTGAAGTCCTTTTGAATTCTTCTTTGACCTATGGGCTATTTAGAAATGTGTTGCTTAATTTCCAATTATTTAGAAACTTTCTATAGGTGCACACATGTGTACACACACACAGACATACACAAACACGCACACATAGAGTTTGCTTTTGTTTGATGGTTTTGTTTTGAGACAGGGTTTTGCTACATTGTTCAGGCTGACTTGGAACTCACTAAGAAGCCCAAACTCATTGTTATACTCCTGCCTCACCTTCCCAAGTGCTGGGATTGCAGATGTGTAACACCATACCAGCACAAATTATATTTTTATTATAGATTTATAATTTGATACTGATTTTCAGAAGAGTACTCTGTATGATTTAAATATTCTAAATTTATTGAATATTCAAACTACATTACAGATTATGGAAATTAAGACAGCACCATACTAGCATAAAAACAGACATGTTAACAAATAAACATGAAACAGAATGGAAGCCCAGAAATGAACCCATATACATATAGTCAAATGATTTTCCATAGAGGTGAAAAGAATACATAATAGAAAGGAAAGTCTCTATAATAAATGGTGCTGGGATAACTGGGTATACACATTCAGAAGAAAGAAATTGGAACTTTTGCCATTGTTTTGGTACATGCCAATAATCCTAGCAACTGAGGCAATAGAAGCAGGAAGTTTATGAGTTTGAGGCCACAGGCAACCTGCAAAACTTAGTAAGAACATATCTCAAGGAAAAAAATAAAAAGAGGTGAGGCTAAAGGTGCAGCTCCGTGGTAGAGTACCTGCATGGTATGTGCAAGGCTCTGGGATCAGAATCTAGTAGGAAAAAAAAAAAGAAGAAGGAAGGAAGGAAAAGAAAGAAAGAAGTGGAACTATAACTCATTCAGTATATGAAAATCAACTAAAAATGGTCAAGATACCTGAAACTATAAAACAACTAGAAGAAAACACAGGGAAAAATATGTTACATTGGTCTAGGCAATGACATTTTAGATTTGACTCCAAAAGTACAAGCAAAAATAAAAACAAAAATAGAAAAATAGGATCATATTGATCTAAAGAAGTTTACAACAAAGTAAACAACAAAGAGGCTGTGTGCCAAGTCTTATGAAGACCTACCCTATGCAGGTATACTTATTCAGCCAAAGCCTTAAGGAAGTTTGTGCAGTTTCCAAAGCTCTTTCTCCACATGTCTCTCTTCATTAGTTCCCTGTCCTGAAAAGTACAGTTATCCCAGCTTCCCTCACCTCCAGTCTCTCAGAAACTCATTGTGATCTTGGATCTCCCTACCCTATGATACAACCTGGGGCTGGAGTTTAGCTTAGTTGGTAAAGTGCCTCTCCTCACTCTATGAGGACCTGGGTTCGATCACCAGCACTGCAAAAAATGGGAGAAGGATGTGGTAATCCACTCCCGATGAGGGTCACTATGAGTTGAGCATGCATTGGGGGCACCAAACAACATGCTACAGCCTGGAAAGCATCTCTAGGCAGTAAGCTTGGGCTTCCTGAGGGCATCCTTCATTTATTTACTTTCTTGGGGGTGGAGGGTGTCAACAACTAGCTTTGCCTGTTGCACCATGCCTGAAAATACTTGATTTACAGTGTACACAGCTTTGTAGTTGTTATAGCAGGGAGGAGAGTTTCCTCCTTTACCACTTTAGTTCTTAACATAGAGATTCCTCTGTCCTAATAACTTAGAAGAAATGAACAGAAACTGGTTTTTCATTTTTCACTCTTCTTCCCCTTAGAATAAGACATGAGATGGTTGTAATTTATCTGGAAGGCAATTCCAGGTTACAATAATCATGTTATGTTGTTGTCGTTAGGTGTCTTCAGTCAAGTCGCCCTCATAGCAACCCTCCTAGGGTTTTCAATAGCTGACTATTTCAGGATTGCTTGAGAATAGATTGCCACATCCTTCTCCCAATTTTGTGGAGCTGGGAATTGAATTTGGGACCTCAGAGACTGCAGAGCAGTGCTCTACCAACTGAGCTAAATCCCAGTTCTAATCATGTTATACACAGACTGAATTCTCCCTTTAAGGACAATGGCTTTATTACTAACATGTGCATTCTGCCTAATTCTTCTTTCCTTTAGAGTAAGTCTCTACTCAAAAGAGTTCTTAAATTCTCATGCAAATAGACTCCTAAGCAGTGGATATGGCTCAGCTTTAGGAGTTCTAGCCTGACTCCCAGTTTCGCATGTGGTTGGAAGATTCCTTTACTCTTGATCATACCAGATGTAGAGTAACACTCTTAGTCTTCTTTCTATGGCCTTATGCAAATGCTATCTACATCAGATAATGTAGAGTCTCAGTTGGAAAAAATTAATCAACATATTACTTTGTCAAAACAGATGGATTCTTCATTTGACTCATTTTTTGATCTATTTGATTTTAGTTGGTTTGGTTCAGGGAGACCTTGGGTAAGAAGCACATTCCAAACTCTTGGTATTATCCCCCTGATAGTCATAATAGTATTCTCCCCAGCATGCTGCATTCTCATGAAAGTTTTAAATCCCTGCATGCAGCCATCTGCCAAATACCAAATGGTCTATCCCTGGCAGAAATGATTAAAAACTTTAGAAAAATAAATAAAAATCCACAAGACAACAAGGACAATTAGATGAGAGCCTGACCAAAAGGAGATAATTGTTAAACATTATGAGACCACTGATTTGGACTGAGCTCGTGCAGTTGGCCCCAACAGAGCCAGCAAAATGGAGTCATTCATGTTAAAACTCCACGTTGCAAAATGGAAAGTAAGTCATTCATTTCACCTTCTGAGAGAGTAGGACAGAGAGAAAAAAATGTAATAATGAAATTCTAAACAGGCCAGTTTTAACTGGCATGATTTAAAAAAAAAAAGAAAAGAAAAAAAAAAGTCACTTCTGCTTTTACCCTAAAAGGAAGGTAACTTTGAAATGAACAATTGTTCTTACTTCAGTTTCCCCTTTTGTGGCTATAAAGCCCATCTATTCTGCTCAATTCATCATAGTCCCTCTTCTATTTTATTGAATGAGATGCTGCCAAGTTTTAGAATCTGTAACAAAAGCCAAGTAGATCTTTCAACTAAATGTGTTGAAGTTTTGTGTTTTGACCACAGTAGGCAAAAGTACTCCTTGTTTTCTCTTCTTTTCTCTAGAAATTTGCCTACAAAGGATGGCCAATATTCATGTTTACCACCAGTCTGTATTGTAAGGGATCGTCCCTGCAATGATTCTTAGATGTTAGCAAATTGAATAATTAAGGGCAGCTGTTAAAGTTTCATATGTAGGTAATCTTTATTTTTCTCATATCAAATCAAATCTGACACCAAATTCCTGTATTCCCTAAGGCTAATGAAAAATTGATTTTCTGTCATTAATTGAGATTCTTCTCTTTAGGAACATGAAATGATTCCTGGGCTTTTACCCATGGTCAAACTTTTGGGGCTAGCTCTCTGGATTTGGGTACACACATGTAACATTTTTATTTTCTAAACCTTCATAATCCCTGATGGGAAATGGTCTGTTGCTTTTGTCCTATACTTTGTCAGATAGATTTTTGTCACACCTGGAAGCTGTATTTTTAAGGTCTGCCCTCTGGGGATGCATCATACAATGGGTCATCTTCCAAGATATTCTACCTTCCTTTCTTGTTAGGTGGCGTTGAGTCAAGTGTGACTCATAGCAACCCTATGTATAGCACATCGAAACACTTCCTGATTCTGCTCCAGGCACATAATCTTATTTGTCTTTAAGCCCATTGTTGCAGACACTGTGTCAATCCATCTGGTGGAGGGTTTCCCTCATGTTCGCTGACCTGCCACTATCCCTTAGGGCTAGGATTTAGCTCAGTTGGTAGAGCGCCGCTCTGCATTCTCTGAGGTCCTGAGTTTGTTTCCCAGTACCAAAAAAAACGAGAGAAGGAGGAGGAGGCAAAACACTCCCAAGGTAATCCCTGAACAATCTGCCACTGAAAACCTCATAAGGATCTCTATGAGTCGGACACGACTCGAGAGCACCTAACCTAACAGCCACTCTCCCAAACATGATGTCTTTCTCCAGGGATTGATAACTCCTGACTACCTGCCGGAAATATGTAAGATGCAGTCTGGCCATGCTTGCTTCCAAGGAGCACTCTGGTTTCACTTCTTCTAGGACAGATCAGTTGGTTCTTTGCAAGTCCATGGTATATTCAATAGATTTCTCCAGCACCATAATTCAAAAGCATCAGTTATTTTCCTGTCTCCCTTGTTCAATGTCCAGCTTTCACAACCATATGATGCAACTGAAAATACCATGGCAGGAGTCAGATGCACTTTGTCTTCAATGTGACATCTTTACTTTTCAATACTCTAGAGATATCTTTTGCCACAGGTTTTCCTAGAGCAATGCATCTTTTGATTTCTTAACCGCTGTTGCCATGGGTGTTGATTATAGAGCCAAGCAAAGCAGAATCTTGGACAACCCCAATCTGAAGTTGTGTACTGACCCTGTCATAAGGATTTTTGTTTTATTGATGTTTAGTCGCAACCCATATTGAAAGCTATGATCTTTGATTTTCATCAGTAAGTGTTTTAAATCCTCTTCACTTTCAGCAAGCAGAGTTGTGTCATTTGCATAACACTGGTTGTTAATGAATCTTCCTCCAATTCTGATGCCACATTCTTCCTCATAAAGTCCAGCTTCTCAGATTATTTGCTCAGCATATAAATTGAAGAGATATGGTGAAAGTATGCAGCCCTGACACACACCTTTCTCAACTTTAAGCCAGGAAGTGTTTCCTTGTTCTATTCTAACAACTGCCTCTTGGTTTACATACAGATTCTTCATGATCACAATTAGGTTCTCTGGTATTCCCATTTTCCAAAGTGTTATCCATAATTTGTTATGATCCACACAGTCAAATGTCTTTGCATAGTCAATAAAACATGGATAGACAACTTACTGATATTCTCTGCTTTCAGCTAATACCCATCTGACATCAACAGTGATGTCCCTGGTTCCCCGCCCTCTTCTGAATCTGACTTGATTTTCCAATAATTCCTTGTCTATATACCAGTGCAGTCGCTTTTGAATGATCTTTAGTAAAATTTTGCTTGTGTGTGATATTAATGATATTCTATGACAGTTTCCACATTCAGTTAGATCCCCTTTTCTGGGAATTAGCACAAATATGGATCTCTTCAAGTCAGTTGGCCAGGTAGTTGTTTTCCAAATTATTGGCATAAACATGTTAACACCTCCAGTGCTGCATCTGTTTGTTGAAACATCTCTATTGGTGTTCCATCAATTCCTGGAGGCTTGTGTTTTCCCAGTTCTTTCAAGGCAGCTTCCACTTTGTCCTTCAATACCATTGGTTCCTCTTCATATGCAACCTCTTGAAATGGTTGGTCATCTACCAATTTTTTTAATAATGAGTGTGTATTCCTTCCATCTTCTTTTGATATTACCTGCATCATCTAATATTTTCCCTGTAGAATCTTTCTTTATTGCCACTCAAGGCTTGAGTTTTTTCTTCACTTCCTTAAGTTTGAGAAAGATGGAGTGTGTTCTTCCCTTTTGATTTTCTGCCTCCAGCTCCTTGCACATGTCATTATAATATTTATTTTTGTCGTCTCCAACTGCCTTTTGAAATCTTCTGTTTAGTTCCTTAATTTCATTATGTCTTCCTTTTACTTTAGCTGCTAGACATTTAAGGGCAAATTCTACTATCTCTTTTGACATGTAATTTGGTCTTTTCTTTTTTTCTTGTCTTTTTAAGAACTTTTTGTTTCCTTCTTGAATTGTATCTTTTATGTCATGCCACAACTCTTCTGGTCTCCTGTCATTTGTGTCTAATGCATTAAATGTATTTTTGAGGTGGTCTCTGAACTCAGGTGGGATATACTCAAGGTCATACTGTGGCTCTCATATACTTGTTCTAATTTTCTTCACCTTCAGTTTGAACTAGCATATGAGACGTTGATGGTCTGATCCACAGTCAGCACCTGGTCTTGTTTTGACATTTTGTATAGAGCTTTTCCATCATCTCTTTGCACATATATAGTCAATTTGATTCCTGTATGTTCCATCTGGTGAAGTCCATGTGTATAGTCTCCACTTATGATGTTGAAAAAATGCATTTGCAATGAAAAGGTCATTGATCTGACAAAATTCTATCCTGCGATCTCCAGCTTCATTTCTGTCACCAAGACCATATTTTCCAACTACCAAGGCTTCTTCTTTGTTTCCAACCTTTGCATTCTAGTCACCAGTGATTATCAGTGTCTTGATTGCATGTTGGATCTATTTCAGATTGGAGAAGCTGATAGAAGTCTTCCCTTTCTTCATTTGTGGCCTTAGTGTTTGGTGCATAAATTTGACTAATAGATTAACTGGCCTTCCTTGTAGGCGATGGATATTATTCTATCACTGACAACATTGTATTTCATGACAGATCTTGAAATGTCTTTTTTGGTGATGAATGCAACCCCATTTCTCTTTAGTTTGTCATTCCCAGCATAGTCGACCATATGATTATCTGACTCAGAGTGGCCCATGACAGTTCATTCTAGCTCACTGATGCCTAGGATATCAATGGTTATGCGTTCCATTTCTCTTTTAATGATTTCTAATTTTCCTAGATTCATACTACATACATTCCATGTTCCAATTATTAATGGATATTTACAGTTGTTTCTCCTCATTTTGAGTCATGCCACATTAGGAAATGGAGGTCCCTGAGGCTTTACTCCATTTCCATCATGAAGGTATACTCTACTTTGTGGAGGCAACTCTTCCTCAGTAGTCTTTTGAGTGCCTTCCAACCTGGGCAGTTCATTTTCTGGCACTATATCTGACAGTGTTTCTTTGCTATCCATAGAGTTTTCAATGGCTAGTTGTTTTGGGAGTGGATTGCTGGTGCCTATTCCCTAGTCTGTCTTAGTCTGGAAGCTCTGCTGAAACCTGTCCACCATGGGTGACCCTGCTGGTATCAGAGATACAGGTGGCATATCTTTCAGCCTCATCAGAACACACAAGCACCCACAGTGTGGTAAACTGACAGATATGTGGGGATCTACCTTCCTAGGCTCTGCCAAGCAGTAGGGCACAGAATAGAGCATTCAGCCCCAGAATTTCCAAGATCTCCTTTGTCTCCTGACTTGGAAAACCACTCCTGTCTCTGTTCTCTCTTTACCTTCTCCAAAAGTTGTCTTTCTCCTCAAAGATTATAGTTATTTCTCATCTTCCTCAGGAGTAGGTGCTGAGCCCATCATGCCAACCTCCCATCATGACCTCAAAGGACATGGATATCTGGCCATCTTCTTAAAAGAGAAAAGTCCTAATTACAGACCAAAAAATACAGTCTCACATACAAATGAATGTCTGAATAATTTACTCTGACACACATAATTTTTGCCTAAGCTAGTCAACTTCTGTCTGGTCTCATGCATGTTTTCTATACTTTCTAAACAACTTTAACTATCTATAATATCTAATATCTACAATTTGGAAGTCTTTGTTATTTTATCTTTTGTAATGTGTGTGTTTACAGCTTGTTGCACTTCTCAAGGAAACTGAATTCCATTTACTCCACGGAATAGAGCCTGAAGGAGAAAGATAGACAGGGTAATTTTGTGAGAAATTGAAATGTATCCCTCTGATGATTTTGGCAAAAGAGTTGAAAGATTTCCTAATGTGGCAAGTTTATTTTAGCAAATATGAATTGAGAATCTATGATGGGTGCAATACATAGCACACACAATATTTTAAGTATTGTAGGTAGATTTAAAAATGGTCTCTACCTTTCCAAAGTTTGCATTCTGACAGATTGTTACACCATATTATGTATGTACCTCTTACTCCACCTTTGTACTCTTCTCTTTTTCTTCTCTCTCTCCTTGTGCATTCTCATGGAAATGCACAATTGCCTTCTCCTTGCTGCAAAGAGGTGCATTAGAGATTAAGGCTCAAAAGAAGTATTAAAGTCATTTGAGTTAGTTGCCACCAATGGAAAAGCTGCCATTATTACCCATTTATGTTTAGGACTCACCATGTGAAGGTCAGTTTGCCATATTATGGGAACATATGTGTTGCTGTGATGCTGAAAGCTCTGCCACCAGCAGGGCCACCAATAGTGGACAGGTTTTAGCTGAGCTTTACTGGTCACTAGAATGCAAAAGTTGGCAACAAAGAAGAAGGCTCAGTAGTTGGAAAATATGGCCTTGGTGAGAGAAATGATACTGGAGGTCGCATGATAGAATTTTGTAAGACCAATGACCTTTACATTGCAAACACATTTTTTCACCAACATAACTAGTGTCTATGCACATGGAATTCACCGCATGGAACATACATGAAGAAAATTTACTATGTTTGTAGAAAGAGGCAATGGAAAAGCTCAATATCAAAAGTCAGTATAATACCAGGTGCTGATTGTGGATCAGACCATCAACTGCTTATAGTCAGGTTCAAACTGAAACAGAAGAAAATTAAAGCAAGTGTACAAGAGCCAAGGTATGATCTTGAATATATCCTATCTGAGTTCAGAGACCACCTGAAGAACAGGTTTAATGAGTTAGACACTATTGGTCAAAGACCAGACAAGTTATAGCATAGCATCAAAGATATTATACATGAGGAAAGCAGTAAGTTATTAAAAAGACAGAGAAAAAAAGAAAAGACCAAGTAACATGTCAAAAGTGACTCTAAAACTTGCCCTTGAACATCAAGCAGGTAAAACAAAGGAAGACATGAGGAAGTTAAGGATTAAACAGAAGATTTCAAAGGGCAGCTTGAGAAGACAGAATCAAATATTATAATGACATGTGCAAAGAGCTGGAGACAGAATACCAAAAGGGAAGAACAAACTCTATTTTTCTCAAGTTTAAGTAATTGAAGAAAAAGTTCAAGCCCTGAGAGGAAATAGTGGAGGATTCTACAGGGAAAATATTAAACAAAGTAGGAAACATCAAAAGAAGGTGGAAGGAATACACGGAGTCATTGTATCAAAAAGAATTGGTGGATGATCATCTATTTCAAGAGGCTGCATATGCTCAGGAACCAATGGAACTGAAGGATAGAATAGCAGCTGCATTGAGGGAAATGGTGAAACAGAAGCCTTTAGGAAATGATGGGATACCAGTAGAGGTGTTTCAACAAACAGATGAAGCCCTAGAGGCACTACCTTGTTTATACCAAGAGATTTGGAAAATAGCTATCTAGCCAACTAACTGGAAGAGATCCATATTTATGTCTATTCCCAAGAAAGAAGATCAACCTGACTGTGGAAATTATCAAACAATATCATTAATAGCACATACAAATATAATTTTGCTAAAGATAATTCAAAAGAGACTGCAACCATATACAGAAAGGGAATTTCCAGAAAATCAAACCAGATTCAGAAGAAGGCATGGAACCAGGGACACCATTGCTTATATCAGGTGGATATTAACTGAAAGCAGTCAATAACAGAGAGATGTTTATGTGTGTTTTATTGACTATGCAAAAGCTTTTGACTGTGGATCATAATAAATTATGGATAACATTGTGAAGAATGTAAGCACTTAATTGTACTCATGAGGAATCTGTACGTGTACCAGGAGGCAGGTGTTTGAACAGAACAAGGAAACACTTCTTGGTTTAAAGTCAAGAAAGTTGTGCTTCCAGGCTATATTATTTCACCATACCTCTTCAATCTCTATGCTGAGCAAATAATCCACGATACTGGACTTTATGAAGAAGAATCTGGCATCAGAATTGGAGGAAGACTCATTAACAACCTGTGTTATATAGATGACACAAGTCTTGCTTAAACTGAAGAGGATTTGAAACATTTACTGATGAAGATCAAAGAACACAGCCTTCAGTATGGATTGGACCTCAATATTAACAAAATAAAAATACTTACAACTGATCAGTACACAACTTCATGATAAATAGAAAAAAGACTGAGATTGTACAAGATTTTGTTTTACTTGGTTCTACAGTCAACACCCATGGAAGCAGCAGGCAAGAAATCAAAAGATGCATTGCATCAGGAAAAGCTGTTGCAAAAGACCTCTTTACAGTGTTGAAAAGTAAAGATGTCACATTGAAGATTAAGGTGTCCCTGGCTCATGCCATGACATTTTTAGCTGCATCATAGGGTTATGAAACCTGGACCTTGCATAAGTGTGACAGGAGAAGAATTGATGCTACTGAATTATGGTGCTGAAGATGAACATTAAATATACCATGGACTGCAAATAGAACCAACAAATCTGTCCTAGAAGTGCAACCACAGTGCTTCTGGAAGAAAGGATGATTAGACTCTGTCTCATATATTTGGGCCATATTGTCAGGAGGGACCAATCCCTGGAAAAAGACATCATGTTTGGGATGGTGTCAGGCCAATGAAAAAAAGGAAGACCTTAAAGTAGATGGATTGACACAGCAACTACAACAGTGGATTTAAACATAAAAAATATCATGTGCATGACACAGCATCAGGGAGTGTTTCATTCTGTTGTACATAAGGTCATTATGAGTCAGAACTGACTTAAGGGCACCTAACAACATGTATAGGAAGCACTGTGGCCTCTGATCCCATTAGATCTTGAAAGATAAGCAGGGTCAGGCCTTGTTAATACTTGGGTGAGAGACCATCTGGGAATACCAGGTACTGTAGGCTTGGGAGAAGGACCCAGCAACCCACTCCCAAAAAACAATCAACCATTGAAAACTCTATGAATAGCAGAGAAGACAATAGTGTTTTGCCTGTTGTATGTAGGGTCGCTATGAGTCAGACAGCAACTCAACGGCACCTAACAACAACAACAACAACCAGGTATATAGGACAAAAAGAGAAGAATAATTACATCTTTGTGTTCAAAGCTATATATTTAACAAATACAAAGCTATCAAAGTAAGAGAGAATGGATGAGTACTCAGAAACTATCTTCAACCAAACAGGTAGTTTTCTTTATTCAAGAAGATTTTTAAGAAAAAAAAATTAAAAGTACTTCTTGTATTGTGTACAGATTTTCTGTTTTTGTTCACTTTGTTCAAGATTATCAGTATACCAGAGCATTATCTTCATTTGTCTCTGCTGCTGTACATAATTTTACTTCCCAAAAAGTCCAACCCAAACACACCTAGTCCCCACATTGCTCTCACTTCCTCTTATTTTGAGGGTGTCATGTTGTAAAAGAAGGGACAAGTGCTCAGAGCCCCAGTGTTGCCACACTATTGACAAAATCTAAGCCCCAGTTTCTACATGAGCAAAATAGGGATCATAAAATATTAGACCTTTATTTGACAGGGATATAACCAATTAGATAGGCAAGAGAGGCATTTATAAATTAGAAAAGAATGTATAATTCTCATTTTTTATGCTTCCTTGGCTCTATAGATTCTGACTGACCTTAATATAGTAGTCTGTTTGCACTCTATTAATATGTCTATTTGCAAATTGCTTTCTATGCCTTTCCAAACCCTTTTCATGACTTATAAACTTTCCAAGGACAGGACTATATCTTCTATTTCTTTTATATCCAGAACTTCCTGCTCCCATAGTAGTGGACTCATAAAAGACACTACCTTGAATATAAAGTGTCTGGGGAAGCAAGTGACAGAAAATTATTTTGGATCATCCACAGGCTATGACAATAGCAATCTAGACAGTGTGCTTCAGTCAGAAGAGTGATAGCAGGGACTGGACAGTGGGGTTATAAACTATAGCAACCTTGAGGTGAAGTGACGGGGCAAATGGTTATTAGCATTAGCAATACGCTCTAGGGGGTACAAGGTGAGGGAGGTTAAAAAAAAGTTACTGCTTTATAGATAAAAGCACAGCTCCCTTATTAAGTCGAAGCATGTGAGCCCCAAGGACTTACAAATGGAGGTCTGTGGCTCCAGCAAGAACCCCCACCTCTCTTTTGTATGAGGCTTATCTTTCTCTTGGACACTTCACTGGGAATCCATTGGCTTTGACTCTTCTTTAAGGATGCTGCTCCCAAAATCCCTTTTAAGAATAGCAAAATAGAGCCGTGTATGGTGGCACATGCCTGTAATCCCAGCAGCTCAGGAGGTGGAGGCAGGAGGATCTCAGGTTGGAGACCAGAGGCAGTCTGCATAATTTAGCGAGACCCTGTCTCAAAAAGTAAAGATATGGGCTGAGGTTGCAGCTCAGTGGTACAGCACTTGCAAAACATACAAGCGGGAAGACCTGAGTTCAACCCCCAGTACTTAAAAAAAATAGCAAAGTATCAAGAAATTTATCCAAAGCAATAAAAGCAAACTGCAACATATGGAAAAAGGGCAAGAAATTTCAAATAAGTACATTTTACAAATGACAGTTTCCTACCCTATGAGAGATGTCAACTTGCTCCCAAAGTTTATAAGTTGGTTCAGTGCTCAGCAGTTAAATTTACTTCTACCAAGAGTTGCCACAACTTTAAAATCAACTTTCTTACTTTTAAATTACCTATCTCACTCCATGTGGAGGTGGCTGCCTCATCAGCCCCTTGGTGTCCATTTCTTGATTTTTAACTTTTGCTATAAAGACTAACAAAGAAATCTAGTTAACTTTCCAATTACTATCTGTCTCTAACTTGACTACCCTAACCCAGTTAACCTTCTGCTTCTCTAACCACCTATTAAGACATTTTTTTTTACTATTTAGTTTGATGAGATAAACCTTTCCCATAGGCAATTGCCACAGTTCATACTTGAGATTCCACACATTTTACAAATAAGAAATGGGTTGCTCTTTCGCATAAAGGCACCTCATTTTTTTCACAACAAAACTTACATCAGCACAGCATGAATTATGTACTTGAAGAAATAAGGGATTCTTTCTTCACACTAGAAGAAAACTGATTCTTATCTTTTGGAGATTGCTACATTAATTTTTAGGAAATCTCATGGATTTGAGGATTAGAGCTTCTGTTTTCAATGCAGTCCTTGTAGTCTACAATAAAGTAGTTAGTGGTGATCACTTCATTCTAGCTGGAACCTGCTAATGCTGTTATTGCAGGGATGTTAAGTAGGAAATCATTGCATTTCTTTCTTGAAGTCTGTATAATTTCAATGTGTCAAAAATGAGTACCTGTTTGAAACTTTCTGATGTATCCAAAGATTGAAAGAAAACTGAGACAAAGGAAACTGTTGAACAACTTTGAGACAATTTCCCACATGGTAAAAATTTTCAAAAGTATAGGCCAGGTGTGTTGTCACATGCCTATAGTCCTAGCTACTCTGGAGGCTGAGGAGGGAGGATTGCTTGAGCCTAGGAGTTTGAAACCAGTGTGGGCAACAATAACAATAAGAACAACAACAAAAACAATAATTATTATACTATCACAATCAATATTTATTCACATCCTATTTCTATTTTCATGGGGCTGGGATTTAGCTCAGTTGGTAGAGAGCTGCTCTGCAGTCTCTGAGGTCCCGAGTTTGATTCCGAGCACTGCAAAATGGGAGAAGGACTTGGCAACCCATTCCCAAGGCAATCCTGAAACAGTCAGCTATTGAAAGCCCTATGAGTCGGACTGGACTCGATGGCACCTAACAACATTTCTATTTTCATAGTTTTATCTATGTTTATTTGTGTGTGTATGTTTATGTATTAAGAACTACTGATTTCTTTCATTTGTGAAGACTTGTGGATCCATTGCTACTGTCAGGATACTAAATTTCCATTTCAAAGAACCCTCATTTTGCCCCTTTGATAGCACCTATCTCCCTCCTGTCTCCTGTCTTCTTTTCCCTAACCACTAGAAACCATAAAATATAGCCCTCATTCCTAAAACTTTGTCATTTCAAAAATGTTGTAAAATGGAATGATATGGTCTGCAACTTTTTGAGATTGGCTTTTGTCACTTAAATCCCTAGTGATGAATCTAAAGTGGATGAATCTAAAGTGTTGCTTTCATCAATGGGTCATTACTTTTTATTGACTAGTAGTATTCCAAGGAATGTATGTTCTATCCTTTCTTTAAATATTTACCTGTTGGAGAATGTCTTGGCTGGTTTCAGTTTTGGATCATTAGAAGTAAAGTTGTTATGAACATTATGCATGCATGTGAAAATTAGCCTTTAATATCTCCAGGAGAGAGGACCAAGAATGCAATCACTACATTGTGTAGCAATTTTGTGTTTAGTTTATAAGAAAGTGCTTAACTCTTCCAGCATGGCTATCCCATTTCAAATTACCATCAGAAATATATAAGTGATCCATTTCCTTTAAATTTGTCAAAACATGGAGTTGTCCTACTTTATAACTACTCTGAGATGTAGATATCTCATTGTGACTTCAATTCGTATTTCTGTGTGTCTGAAAATAGCCATGATGTTGAACATCTTGAAATGTGCCTGTGTACTTTCTATATATGCCCTTGTGCATATCATTTTTAGTGAAATGTCTTTTTTTCCATCTTATACATGAATTTTGTGTTTGCTTTACTATTGAGCATTGAAGTATTTATATCATCTCAGTACTATCCTTTGTGAGGTCTGCAAATATTTTCTCCTAGTCAGTGATTTGTCTTTTCTTCCTCTTCCTATGCATCTTCACAGTGTAAAGGTTTTTATTTGGGTGAGGTCCAATTTATAAATTTTTCTTTTTATGGACCCTACTATTGGTATAAAGAATGACAATCTTTGGTTGGCCCTATAATGAAGAGATGTTTCTCAAATTTTTTGTTGTTTAATGCTTTAAATTTAAATACATGATAATTTCAACTGATTTTTGTATAAAGACTGGCGTTTATTTTTGTTGTTGTTGTTCCGGTACTGAGGGTTGAACCTAGGGCCTTGCACTTGCATGCTTTGCAAGTGCCACACTACTGAGCTGCACCCCAGCCCATTTTTTTTTTATTTTTTGAGATAGGATCTCACTAAATTATACAAACTACCTCTGTTCTTGAACTTGTGATCCCCCTGCCTCTGCGTCCCAAGTCATTGGGATTACAGTCATGTGCCACCGCACCCAGCTTGCAGGTTCATTTTTACTGTCTATGGATAATTCTTTGTTCCAGGGCCTTTTGTGGAAAAGGCTGAACTCCAATGAATTACTTTTTCATCTTTATAAAATATAAAATATCATTTGGACTTATTACTGAAAGTTTATTTCTGTGTTCACTATGTGTTCAGTGGACCTGTGTCTATTCCTCTCTTACTATCATACTGTCTTGCTTATGATAATTATATTCTTCCTGTTAGCCTGAAGCTAACTGTGGCATCCAATCCCATTAGATCTCAGAAGTTAAGCAGGATCAAACCTGGTTAGTACTTGGGAGACCACCTGGGAACACCAGGTGCTGTAGGCTTGGGAGAAGGACCTAGCAACATACTCCCCCAAAACAATCAGCCATTGAAAACTCTACGAATAGCAGAGACACTTGACAATAGTGTTTCATCTGTCATACATAGGGTCACTATGAGTCGCACACTGTCTCAAGGGCACCCAACAACATATTGTTACTGTTCAATGCCTAGCAAGCCTTAATGTTGGGTAATTTTTCCCTTTTATTCTTCTTTGTCAGACTTGTTTTAGCTATTTTATTACCTGTTTCTTAGAATAAGTTTATGTCTACAAAAAAAAATGCCTTGCTAGGATTTTGATGGGGATTGCATTACATTTATATATTGATTTGGGGAGAATTGACATTTTCACTATGTTAATTCTTTCAGTTCATTGATTTTGTATATCTCTTCGCTTATTGATCTTCTTTGATTCTCGTCAGTATTTTGTAAATTGTTGTTGTTGCTGTTGTTAGGTGCCATCAAGTCGTGTCCGAATCATAGCGACCCTCATAGGGTTTTCAATGGCTGACTGTTTCAGGATTGCCTAGGGAGTGGATTGCCAGGTCCTTCTCCCATTTTTGCGATGCTGGGAATTGAACTCAGGACCTCAGAGACTGCAGCGCAGCGCTCTACCAACTGAGCTAAATCCCAGCCATTTTGTAAATTATGGCATACAAATCCTATGCACATTTTGTTAATTATACACCAAAGTATTTTATTTTCATTAGAGCTATTATAACTGTTATTGTGTTTTTAATTTCAGTTCCTCTATGTTCATTGTCAGTTTATAGAAATGTGATTGGTTTTGTGTATTGAACTTGAGTCTTATAAACTTACTGAATTCACTTATTAATCTTATCATTTGTTGTAAGCATTTTGGGATTACCTAAGTAGATAATCCTGGCATCTGCAAATAGTGATAGTTGTATTCTTTCATTTCCAATGTTCACAGCTGATTAGAACTTCCAGTATTTTCTTGAATAAGACTGGACATTATGACCTAACTAATATGTTATAAATACACACTGCAGAAATGAGATATATTCAGAGGGATAAGACTTGGCTTGGCTCATTGGAAAAGCCTGCTTTGTTTACTGCTGTAACAATAACAAATATTAAAAGCTTGTCTCTTAACATTTGAGAATTCAATATGGGAAAAAATGTATAACAGTTTATCTTGCCACAAGATACTGAGAAATCTTTGGAAAAATCAAAAAAGCAAAATTTGGATTAAAAGAAGAAAGAGCATTATAGTAGGACTACTCTTGGACGTTGGTGAAGGAGTCTCACAGAGGACTTGCTCTTTTGTAAAATATCCAAACAGCAGCAAAGTCTCCTTCTATGAGGAGGAGCTGTATGGATTGTGCTCTTCTGTGCCCCAAGTAGTTTGTAAGCACTTGTTCCATTCCCCATTTGGGTATACTAAGATTCTATGGTTGTACCCCTCTAAAAACATATTTTATTTTATCTAATAATTGAATCTTTCTATTTTTTGTATGCATGATGTTAGACACTGAAAAAGTTCTCATCTCATAAAATGAAAGGTTGTGGTGACAATAACACAAGTGTCACCATGGCAAGGTGAACACACAACCCTAAATAGGTTTGATGTGTAATAAATATCACAGGTAAATTTCAACAAAATTTTGAGAAAACTTGATTTTCCTCTTTTAACTAGATATTCTTCATGTTTTTCTATTCAACCTTTGCCCTTCTTCCCAAAGCAGTATGAGTGATCTCTTGAATTGTGCATGGAATATACAGTAGAAGAAAACTCTATGTTTCCTTAGGCTTATTTCTCGTGATAATTGACCACTTTGTATGGTTTGAATTCAGAATTAACAAAGTTGGAATAAAAAGATGAGGAAGAAAAATAGGGATGAAGTATGAAGCCAGGACTAGTGTGAGGAAAGTGGGCTGTCAAGGTGCAAAGGAAAGAAGGCATTCACTCTCAAGTGACATGTGCTCTGGGTCAGCCCCTGGAAGTAAATGCCTCCTAATGTTCTGTCCTGAGCACATACCTCCTCTCAACATCCTTAAGTAACATCAGAAGAAAGATGTTGGATAAGCAAGGAAGACTTCATGAATTGTTGAAATTTTATTTCAGGTATTATCAAACCTCAGTGTACTGAAAGAAAAAGATTAATTTATAAAATATAATGTTCACATGGCTTTATTTCTTGGCAGCATTTATTGCACAGTACTTTATCCTTTTTTTATAACTTTGAACTTATATGAAATGATATAAATCATAAGATTTGTAGGTTAAAAATTAAATACTATTTCATGAGATTGATCCAACCTATCACTACATTATGTAGTAGAACAAATGAACAAGAGCCAACAAGTCGTGCTGTTGTTGATAGGTGATGTTGAGTCAGATCCAACTCATAGTGACCCTAAGTACAGAAGAAAAAAACACGATGCAATGCTATGCCATGCACACAATATTCTTATGTTTGAGCCCATTGTTGCAGACACTATTTCTTCTCATTTTGAGTCATGCCACATTAGCAAAAGGAGGTCTCATGGGCGTTACTCTATTCCTGTCATTGAGGTCGATTGTTCTTCGAGGAAGCAACTCTTCCCTAGTCATTTCTTGAATTCCTTCCAGCCTGAAGGCTCATTTTTAGGCACTATATTTGACAGTGCTTCTCTGCTATTCATAGAGTTTTCAACAGCTAATTGTTTCTGGAGTGAGCTACCAGGTCCTTTTCTTTAGTTAGTCTTAGTCTGGAAGCTCAGCTGAAACCTGTCGACCATGGGTGGCCCTGCTGGTATCTGAGACACCAGTGGCATAGCTTTCAGCATCACAGTAACACACAAGCCCCCACAGCATGACAAGTTGATAGACACATGGAAGAAAGAGCCATTCTTGTGTTCAAACCCTAGGTATGTCATTTCATCTCTGGTTGCTATAAAGTTACTCATTTTTGTTTTCCTATTTGTAAAGTTAGATAATAATAATCATTAGAGATTCTTCTGATTATTAAATGGGAAAAAGAAACTTGACTGCTGCTAATAATTATTATCTGCCATTCCTAATTACTAAAGAAACTCTGGGGTAGAAGTCCAAAGCATAAATGGTAGTCGACATACTAGGAAGGAAGTCTGGTATGTATTCAGTTGTTCTCTAGCTCAGAGATTCCCAAACCTGTCTGAATTTCCTATTCTGACACACTTCCTCTGGGGTAGAGCAAAGTAACTGTATTTTTAATGACCTCGGTGAGGACTGAAGTAGACTGCTGTGTTTGGGAGGCTTTCTTACATAACAGCAAAGATCCCCTATGAATTTTAGTCTAATCATTATTTAACCTATTCTGTTTCTGAGCATTTTTAAAATTTTTCTAATAAACACTCAAGATTCACTTACTTTATTCTGTATTTTCCTTCCAGAGAAAGCCCCAGGCTAACTCGCTGTGTCCCTCCCTGGTGCACAAGGGAAGCCCTTTGTTCCAGCATCAGCCTACGGATCTGCCACTCTTGCTGTATATTTCAAGGAGAACGACATTTAATTAAGAAGAAGTCATGTAAGATTATTTAGTTTTTTTCTTTAAAAGGCATCATTGTTGGTTCCCATGCAATCCTTTTTCTCTTTAACTCTCTTTCTTTAAGATATTTGAGTTCAGCAACATCCTCATTGTCAACTTCTGGATAAAAAAAGATGTTTCTTGCCCTGCTTGTATTGTCTGTGACTGCCATGGTAAAACAATCCATGCCAATATTCCAGCCTGCTGGGCTGCCACTGATAAGACCCCCCTTTTTCTGGTCTGGCATCTTGTTCAGACACTATAGCAAAAGCTCTATTACTCTCTGGGGAGCAACTTGAGTGTCATCTCAGTGGCTCACAACCAGCATACTGCTCTATGTGAGGGGGACCTTGAGCTCAATTCAGAATGTACTCAGTATTGACTTGTCCAAGGCAATTTACCCCCTGTATAGTTAAAGCCTAGGTTTTCTACTTTCATTTTGACAGCCTAAATTTTATTCTAGTACATATATTCATCTGTATTAAATTTAGCTCATTTTAGGAAAAGACGTTTTCAAGAAAGTTGTTGGTAGTTTAGGACTAAACATTAAAGATGAAACGCAGCTACCATATGGGTGATAGCAGAAATATAACCTTCAAATGATTGAGGTTGTTACTTTACTATTGTAACACTGTTAATAAAATATTAGACTCTCACTTATGGAATAGTCATCTTCTGAGTAACTATCCTGGAATCTTTTAGATATTCAAATCCATAAATATAGTCTGACCAGGGAAGCTACAGTGGGATTATGATCTCCTTTATACTTGGAGTCATGTTTTATTTATAGAAATTTTTCACATTAGTGTTTGAAGGCCTTTTTACCTTTTCAAATCCTAGTATATACGAAGTCAATAAACTGATAATAAGTCAATTGTTAAGGAAGTATGAAGAGGAAAGAAGTTAAGCTGGATTGTACTTTAGTCCAGCAGTTTTTGCTGGACATAGGCAATTTTTGTGATCCTTTGTTCATTCAACTGAAAAAATAGAGTTAGATTAAATGATTTCTAAGGTCCCTAGATTTGTTTTTGTGCCCCTGATTCATGTCATAGTATTCTCAATTGCATCATATGCTTGTGAAAGCTAGACATTGAGTAAGGGAAACAGGAAAAGAATTGAGGCTTTTGAATTATGGTGCTGGAGATGAATATTGAACATACCATGAAGTGCAAAAAGAACCAACAGATCATTCCTAGAAGAAGTGCAACCAGAGTGTTCCTTGGAAGCAAGAATGGCTAGACTGTGTCTTAAGTATTTTGGCTATGCTGTCAGTCAGGAGGGACAAATCCCTGGAGAAGAACATCATGTTTTTCATGTTTGGGTATGTGACAGGTCAATAAAAGAAAGAAAGACTCTCAACTAGATAGGTTGACCCCGTAGCTGCAACAATGGGCTCAAACAAGAAAAACATGATGTGCCTGGCACAAAGTTGGGGAGTGTTTTATTCTGTTGTACATAGGGTGAATATAAGTTAGACCCGACCCTAGGGCACCTAACAACACAAACAACAAAGTCCCTTGCAGAATTGGTTTTCTATTATCCTAGGCAACTCAAGTGTTTCTTTCTCATGCAGACATTTGTTTAATCCACAATGTAAGACTTTTCATTTATCATAATAAATATAGTTGTATGAAGCAAATAATGTTTCAGTCAGCAAGCTGCATGTATGATGGGGGATCCTAGAAGATTATAATAGAGCTGAAAACTTTCTATTGCCTAGTGATGTCCATTGTAAAATTGTGCAATGGATTACTCAGGTGTGTTTGTAGTGATGCTAATGTACAAAAACCTACTACATTGGAGCCAAGTGTGGTGGCTCACACCTTAATCTCAGTGACTCAGGAGGTGGAGGCAGAAAGATTACAGATTCGAGGCAAGATGAAGCCTATGTAACTTACTAAGAACTTGTCTCAAGATAAAAGATTGAAAAATTGGCTGAGGGTGCAGCTCAGTAGTACAACACTTGCAAATCTGTGTAAGGCCCTAGGCTCAACTCCCTAGTACTACTAAAAAACCAGAAAAGAAAGAAAAAGAAAAGAAAAAGAAAAAGAACCCTGCTACCTTGCAAGTCACATATAAGTATGTTATTGTTGTTAGGCACTGTCAGGACGAGTCTAACTCATAGTGACCCAATGTATAACAGAACAAAACAGTCCCCAACACTGTGTCATGTCCAGCACTATTGTCAGAGCTTCTCTGTTCTTCATAAGAGTTTTCAATGGTGGATTGTTTTGAGAGTGGATTGCCAGGTCTTTCACCCTAGCTTGCTGCACTTGGTATTCCCAGGGGGTCTCCCATCCCAGGACCAACCAGACCCAACCCTACCTAGCTTCCGACATCAGATGGTATTTGGTGCCAGGGTGGTACAGCTGAAGACACATATAAATATAAGTGCAGCATACATACATAATTATGTGTAATATATAACACTATACTTTTTATCATTATTTTAGAGTGCACTCCTTCTACTTATAAATGGAAAAATTTACTATGAACAGTACTCTGTGTTATGTTGACAGCAGTATCATATATCTCATGTTTACCTCATCCCTTGATTACCTCAAAATGCTATGTTGAGTGATTGACCCACACCATCTAGGTTCATATAAATATACTCTAAAATGCTGGCATCATGATGAAATCATCTCAGACACATTTCCCAGAATGTATCTCTGGTATTAATTGCTGCATAGCTGTATTCTCTGTTGTGCTAGTGTTTGTATTTTTTTGACATTCACATTTTAAAATTTAGCTCTATAGATACACACAGAATTCATCCATTCTCTGAGAAGCTCCTAAGTGTGGAAAGGAGTAAAACAAAAATGATTCCAACACAGAGTAAAGAGAGAACACTTGCGTCAATTTGGGACGCATATCAGTACCGTGATCACCATGAAACAAGGGGTAGAGAGGATGTGATTGTAAGTGTTGTTGAAGATGTTTATTGAGGACTGTTACCTGTGCATCTGATGGTAAGCCTATAGTCTTTGAATGTACTAGAGCCAGCAGTTGGGGCAGAATATTGAACATGAAATAGGGAATAATGAAGACAGACTGGAATTTATGAGGATAAATGGGAACACATCAAGGTAAGCCAAAACTCATATACTATGTGTCTCCCTTAACCTGCACAATGCTGGCAAACTGTAGGACCTGAGTCTGCTCCAAGGAAGTATGCAGGTACCTGGCCAGGTCTGGCTGCTACCGCCACACATGAGGTCCAGCATATCACCAACAAATGGGACCAGTTTGTAGTGATAACAGGATGCTATAAGAGCCTTCACTTCTGCCTTCCAAATCTCATGCAAATTCTGTTATGCTCAGTGCTAACTCAGCATAAATATATGTAAGGAAATCCTGAGACAACTGTTTCCATATTAGTTCAGTTGACATAGTACAAAATCACTGCAGCAATCGCATTTTCTTACTAACTTGACACTTGAAGCTCCTGAAAAAGAAAGCAAAGGCAATCCACGAAACAAATGCAGGAGGGAAAAGTGTTGGTAATAGTTGCTTTGATTACATAATGAAATGCAGTAGTGTAATAAATGCAAAGACTAAAATAGTATTTTCAATGTTGAGGTGCCTAAGGAAACTTCAATAAAATCTCCATTTGGTGCAATAAAATGCATCCACAAACAAAAAGGGCTCTATAGCTGGGTAAAGTGGCACACACCTGTAATCTCAGCACTTGGGAAGTGGTGACAGGAGCATTGCAAGTTCCATCTTAGCCTGGGAAATATAGCAAGACCCTGTCTCAAACAATAAAAACAACAAAAGGCTCTATTTTAATGTGTGACTTTGAAATCCTGTGTGACCGCTCCATTCAATATGATTATGATGCACATGGGTGCCTGAGTGGGTGTAGCTGAGTGGGATAAGCAAGGGTTGCAGAAGTCTTCCTTTTTCTGGGGTGTGATGCATGCTGATTATCAGTTTGATTGGATTAAGAATGGCTAGATTAATAAGGCACACCTCTGGGTGTATCTGTGTGGTGTTCCTGAGACAATTAGATCATGATGACTCTGAGCTAATCAATGGATTTATAGTAGAGTGGCATTTAGAGAGGATAGTGAAAAGTAGCAAGTGGAGACTTTGGAAGAATTGAGTCACTAGAGGCATTTCCTTGGGGCTATTTCTTGCCCTGGTGCCTTCCTATATTCCCCATTTCTCTTGCTTTCGGGCACCAAGAAGTGAAGAACAGCCTCCGCTACATGCTTCAACCAGCATGATATTCTACCCAAGTGCCTGGTGCCATGTGATTGTGAACTGAGCCTTCTGAAACCATGAGCCAAAATAAATTCTTCCTCTCTTAAGTTGTTCCTGTCTGGTACTTTGTCACAGAAATAAGAAAAGTAACTAACACAGGGGTTTCTCTCTTGATCTTTCCTTTATTTGGATGACTCATTTTTCCCAAGTCTACCCTTAATTTGAATGCTTCCCCACTAGGTATTCATTCTATCCAGCCCCTCAATGCAGAGGTCACAATTACTTTCACAGATGGTGATATTTTACTTTATGTTCAATATTATTTTCTTACCATGGAAGGCAGCCCTTAGTCAGCTACAGTCTATCATTGTGGTTTCAAAAAGCCATACAATCACAAGGCATCTTTATCTTGAAAAAATTACATTTAGTGTTAGTATTTGGAATACTTTAAGTGCATTGTATTGTTCATAAATAAATAGATGTATGTATTCTTAAGGCCTTTAAAGATAAAGTATTTTGTTCTCATTTGTCATATTTAGGATTCTCCAAAGACTTAGATTTAATAGATTCTGGGGAGAGAGAGAGAGAGAGAGAGAGAGAGAGAGAAAGAAAGAGAGAGAGAGAGAGAGAGAGAGAGAGAGAGAGAGAGAGAGAGAGAGAGAGGTCTGAAAGTTTAGTGAGCAAGCTGGAGACCCAGGAAAGCCAATGGTGTGCATGTGGTATAACCTGAGCCTGAAAGCTTAGAGGCTCCAGAACCAGGAACAAGTCCAAGTGCAGTAAACTGGAGAATTCTTTCCTACTTAGTGTGTGTGTGGGGTGGGGTGGGGTGGAGTCAATCTTTTTGTTCTATTCAGGCCCTCAACTGATTGGATGTGGCCCACCCACATTAGGGAGGGCAAATCATTTTCTCCAAGTCCCCAGATTTAAACGTTAACCTCATCCAAAAGCATTTTCACAGAAACATCCAGAATAATGCTTACTCAAGCAGAAAAATTGACATAAAATTATTGAAGGTCAAGGAGAGGCTTAAAATAGTTTATACTAAATTAGATAGTTTTTTGTTTAATTATTATTCTCTTGCCTTAAAACATCCTAATTGACCACCCAATTTTTTTTAGCTTTTCAAAAATTATCCATTATTAATGTGGAAGAAAGAACAGCTAATGAATTTATTTAATCTCTAGAGGTAAGATACATCATCTACTTACAGAAACCGATTCTTCTGGCTGGTGTGTACCTGCAGTCTTGTCTTCATTCCTCACCATCTCTAGCTCACTGCAAGTGCCTCCCCTAACTAGTTATACTATGTGTCACACCTGGAATATTAAACTATTTTAGTCTCCTCAGAATGTTCTGCATATAGTAGAGCAAGATGCTAAAGAAGTGACGGATTTTCTATACTGTTTTGCTAAATAAGGACTATGGAAAGGAAATTAAAGGGTTCAGGAAGTTATTAAGAACAACTTCGTGTTGCACGATGGTGATAAATGAGATTTTGATTCTAATGACCTATTTAAGGTCAGGGAGGAATTTTACTTATGTAAATGTCAAGAAATGCTAGTGTTTAACTATACATCTTCTACTTAGAATAGTAGGCTTATGCTTTGGCAGACCAAACAACAATAACAAAATGAAATAGTTTTTGCTGGCCATATTCATTTCATAGCATTTCCATTTTAACTGAAACTTCTGCATTCTGCATAAGCTTTTAGAAGTAGGGAAATTTTTCTTGCCCAATTAAGATCATTTAAATTTCTCCTACTAATTAAACATTAAAGTTTCCCTATCATATTGCTAATTAATATTTGAAATATGAAAATTACTATGAAGAAGATGACTTGTAATAATCATTCACATAAATGCTAGCCTATGCCATGATGATAAGATAGAAAGTACATAAAAAAATAAATACCAATGGAAAGAGGAACAAAGTGTACATTTTCATATACCCTTAGCACAAAACAGTTAACTGTTTACTGATTTAATTTTAACACACTGTTGACTCGTAACTTTATGCAAAAGGTGTTCCATGTCACTGGCTACTTTTTGGAGATAAAATAGGAAAATTAAACAACTTAAATGAACTTTAATATACTTATACATAATGTATTGAAATGAAACTTTGTACATATCTTCCATATAACTCTTAATAATTTTTGTGTATACACTGTATCACATTCAATACGTAATGGCACCCAACAGGTTTTGAAAATATATCTAGTTTCACTCAACTTTCTTTTTGAAGAGCAAACTCTACATGCTCTAGTGGGATTCTTTTATATGCCAGTGATTTTTTTTTCTAAAATGTGATCTTTATGAAGTCTGAAAGGGGAATCTTTACAAGGAGCTCTTCTAGAGGTACTGGAGGAGTTGCCAGGTTCTGTGCTGAATTCATTAGAATCATCGACTATCCATTCCCCAGCTACTTGTAGCAGAGTTTGTTTGGATGTCATTTTATTTTGTAAATTGTAGTTATAGTAAATTTATAGTAAATTGTAGTTATAGTAAATAGCAAAATTGATAAAAAAGAACACCTCTTTTTTATACAATTATAGCAATCTTGATAAATTTGATAAATTATCATTATCTAGATCTCAAAGTCACTTGGACAATCAAAGAGTCTGTACATGATTCATTGAAAAATTCTTCACTATCACAGTGTCATGTTTGAAATTTTTACAATACTAAAACTATGACAAAATCCTTAGTGTGAAGAAAGATATTTCTTTTTTTACAATAAAGTAAACATAATCAAACACAATCAAGAAAGCTTTTACAAAATCCCACATTACTCTGAGTTTGCATGCAAGTGCAAATACGAATTAACTCATCACTGTACAACAACATTTAGGCTTGAAAACACTAATTTATTTGTGACCTGTCAACAACATGTTAACTATTAAAATCTTTAACTTACATGTGTTAACTTGATCATTTAAACTTTTACATTTGCTAATTCCACCAGCAGTAATGAGCTTAGATCATCTTGAAAGATAAAATATTCAATATGAAGTCAAGCTCTATAGCTTTACATAATTTGAAACATTTTATAGAAACAATCACACATTAAGCTTTAAGATTATATTAAAAGTTAAAGAACTGGTCAAAGCCTCCTTGTAGTGGGGCTCATCATTGGTATTTGAGCAGATCACGTGATGTGAGTGTTGAAGCACGTTACCAGGCACGATTGTCAGAGACCATTTAGGACAGATAAATTGTACTTTGTGTCTCTCTCTGCCTCAAAAATTGGTGTTAATGAGGAGAATCAGCCTAGCACAAACTCCATGGGTAGTTTCCAAGGAGCAAATACTTCCATCCATTGTGCCTAGGAAATTGAGCCACAGTCTGCCAGATCAGCACCTCTCCTTGTTCTTAAAAGCTGGTGATGAGACTCCTGGCCTGAGCTCATCAACTGCAGTAGAAGCCCTGGCTATTGCAAAGCCCAAGGTGTGGTAACATTGCTGTTGGTGGCTTATGCGATTTATCATTAGCAAGCTGATTGCAGATTTGAGACACATATGTGGAAGAATATTAATGTGCAGCCTGCTAGGTTAGAGCTTGTATCCAGATGACAGAGAACAACTTTGATAAGGTTAGGATAGAGAGAGGCATCAATTACTTCTCACCTCAGGTTTATCCCAGCCAACAAGAACATCACTTATGGATTCAACTAAGGAGGAGATGAGTTAAGCTAAATATCTTGAGTACTTATGGAAGGTATTACACAAGAGTAAAAGGGTATGCCCAAAGAGTTTCTGTGAATTTTAAGCCATGCTTAGGTGTTTAGACCATTTTGAGATGTTACTTGCCTGCCAGCTCATGAAGCAGACTACAATTAGAATTAGACCTATTGTTTGTACATAATTGGCTCATGAGAAATCTGAGAAGTGTGGACCTGTCTGCCTTTAATACATGTGGAGGAAAATGCCTTTAATAGATGTGCTTAAAAATGCTGAATTTATCATTTCCTTATTTCAAAGTGTGATTGTAATGAAAGGCACTGAAGAGGACAGGCAGGTAAAAAAGAAATTGAGAGGAAAGAGTTGGGCACAGACAATCTGGACTAAGGAGACTTAGGAGTTATGTTAAATGTAAAGCTGCAAGACAGGCAGAGATGTAAAAGGAAAGGCTCCTGAAAATCATGTGAAAAGATTTTAAGTGCATACTGTCCTTTAGACTGGAACAATGAAGGCAGAGAGGTGACAGGACAAGAGTACACAAGATAGCTGAAAAGACAAAGAGCTTTAAAGAGGCTGCATGGAAGCTTGAAGAGGCAAATTTCAGAAAATAAACATGGTATTTTCTATAGCCTGTATTAATCCAAGGAATATTTTCTGCCTTACTTATATAAAGCTTCCAAAAGAAACTAAAGTGATGAAGAGTAGATTCCCAAGGTGCTATCATTGCTAACAACGCCACTTGCTTTGCAATGTTTAATGGCTTTCAAATTAATCTTATATAAAGTAGCTTACATAATTTTCGCAACCTCTGTGAGGTTGGTAGGGCAGGTATCATTTGGTCTTATAGGGAAGGAAATTGAAATGAGATTTAGAAATATTTGATTTTTAGGAATACAGACCTCTTGTTGATAAGCATATTAATAATATTGTACATTGTACAGTTTGTGAAAGCTAAATATGTTCGAGGATGTATTTAGATTTGCAATACTATGTAAGTGAGGAGTAGCTATGTTTGGGTGCTATGCTATCAGGGCCACAATGTTGGTCTAGAGAAATTTTTGGTCTAATCAATGTGATTTCTGGTTTGCTCCTGAAGAGATTGGAAATGGAAGTGATAGACTAACTAGATGAGCCTGGGAAACAGTGAAGAAAGATGGCAGTCAAGGGGAAGGCAGGTGAGGTAAGAGGAGTGACGTTTTGCCTGGTGCTCTGAGTACTTTGGAACTATATCCTGCTATGGGATGTCATTCTAGTCCCTGAACACTTGGAAACAAATCAGCTTGAGCTAACTTTGTTTTGTGAAGTAAGAGTATTGGAATCTTAATGGGACTTCAGAACACTCTTCTTAGCTGGGACTGTGTGATGTTTTCCACTGTGGCCAGAGGTAAAGCAGGCTACTAGGTGAGGAGGGCAGGCCAGCACTCAATTCCTAGCTGTGCATTGTCCTATGCTCCAGTTCACTTGTTTATGTAAGGGCAATGGTGAAATTGGCTCCACGGTGTGTTTGGAAGACAAAATGATTCAAGGTCAGTAAAAGTATTTTGCTAGTATCAATTCTTATAAATACTGTCCTTAATTGAGAGGATATTCCTTTGCAACAGTCCTCAAGACTTCTGAAGTCATTTATTTGACTTCTAGAACTGTATCCCAGAGAGTCAAGGACAGAACTTTAGAAAAGTTTGCATTTTCTGGGCTGGGCATGATGACAGCCACTACTAGTCGGGGCGGGGGTAGAAACAGCAGCTGCTCTTGCAGCTGCGGGAAGTTGCTGACACAGGACTCAGTTGGGAAAGCACTGAATGGAGTGCAGTAATTTGGTGGAGAAAGGAAAAGAGGGAGCAGAGCAGCAGCCAGCCATGAAGAATGACTCAGAGAGTTTTCCCTACCCAGAACTTTGTTCTGCTGGAGTTCTCTTCAGCATTTTTGTCATCGTAAATTGGAGGCTTGGATCAGCAAGAGACAGAAAAGAGTCTTTGATGAACTCCCAGATGGAGGTGCTTTGTTTAAAAAAAAAAAAAAAAGAAATAGAAAGAGAGGTGTACTTGCATACAGAAAAGAGACAGAAAGAGTAGATGTACATCTGCAGACGAAAGAGGTTGTTAAGTGAGTTTGGAAGGAGCAGCTCCTCTTGGTAGCCCTCTGGGGTTTTTAAGAAATGATTTAATTTTGTCTTGTTCCTCTTTTGAGGAGGAAGTTAGAATTTAGTCCCAAACAGTACAAATTAAAACTGACCTTATTCAACACTGAAACTTATTTCTAAGTAGTAACAAAGGACCTGCAACTGGCTTACACACAGAGCTTACTGTTGTCCTAGTATTGTTAATTAATGGAGGTTGAAAAATATTGAGAGAATTTAGTACTAAAAGGAATTATATTTTTCCTAAACTACCTTATTGAAATGTAATTCATATATAATAAAATTTGACAGTTTGACGCATATAGTTTCATGAGTTTGTCAAATATGTACAGTCATGGGAACCTACAACAATCACAAAATAGGACATTTCCATTATGACAGAAAAAGTTTCCTTTCAACCCTTCTCTGTCAGTCTCCCTTCCTACACCAAGTCCTGGATAATAGTGGGAATCTGTTTCTAATGCTACAATTTACCACTTTGTACAATTTCATATACATGGTCCCAAAAGGCATTATAGTCTTTTATTTAGAGATTTCTCCATTCTATTTCTTGTACCAGTTTTTCTTTATTATTAAATACTATTATTTTGCATGTATATAGCACAATGTGTTTTTCCCTTCACCATGTGATGAACTTTGTGTTGTTTCACTTTTTGATTAGTATAGTTAAAGCTTCTATGACCATTGGGTTGGATATGTGCTTTCAATTCTTTTAGATCAATGTCTGGAAATGGGTTTGCCCAGTCATAAGGAAGTTTGTGTTTATAAGAATTTACCAAGTGTTTTTCACAATGAATGTACTCTACTTTGCATCTCCACCAGCAGTGTGTAAGAGGTCAAGTTCTTCAATGTCTTGTCAATCCCTAGGATTATTACTACTTTTAATTGGAACAATCAGTGTGTATGCAATAGCATCATGTGGCTCTTTGTTGTTGCTGTTAGGTGCCCTCAAGTCAACTCATAGAGACCCTATGTACAACAGGTGAAACACTATTGTCGTGCTTCTCTGCTGTTCATAGGGTTTTTCAATGGCTGATTGTTTTGGGGGAGTTGGTTTCCAGGTCCTTCTTCCAAGCACACAGAACCTGGTGTTCCCACGTAGTCTACCATCCAAGTACTAACCTGGCCAGACCCTACTTAGCTTCCAAGATCTGATAGGGTAGGACACCACAGGGGTATGGCTGCAGCATGTGGGTCTTTACCTAATGTAAAATCATGTTAATTATTTTTATCTTGGTATCAGATTTGGTTTAAAAAAGTGTCTATTCAAAGATTTTGACTACATTTTATTTGATTTTGTTCTGTTGTGATTTAGATATAAGATGCTGTAGAGATTCTGGACATGTTTTTACTCTGATACAAGTTTTGTCCATATTTTATTTTCTTTGGTGGCTTTTTTATTTTCTTAGGTATCTTTTTTGAAAAGTCATTAAACTGACGATATCCAAATTAACCAGGTTTTATTTTATAGTTCATGCTTTTCTGACTTATCTAAGAAATCTTTACCTATCTTAGGACACAAAGATTTACTTTTATTTTCTTCTATAACATTTATAGATTTTTAGCTCTCACTTTTATATTCTGATTCATTTCAAATTAAGTCCTGTGAATAGTGTGAATTTAGTGAGTTAAATATTTTGCCTATAGAGATTCAATTGTTCTAGCATCATTTTTTGAAAATACTCTTTTCTCAGAATGACATAAACACATTTATTTAAAAATACATTGGCAATATATATGTGTGTTTAATTCTTGATTATGTTTTTCCTGCCATTCATTTATAGGCCTGTATTTATGAAAATACCACTTACCCTAATTACTGCATTT